>BGPT01002203.1:66012-79848 GCA_003297045.1 Symbiodinium sp. clade C Y103 | reverse complement strand
GGCATCCATTTCAGGGGGCAGGGTTTTGACTCATGATCATCTCACATCCCCCATTTTCAGCACCCAACGAGTTCATATTGTTGGCGGTAAAAAAAAAAACAATGTTCTCAAAAATCCCCAGTCCCCAGTCGGTGATGTCCTCATCCAGCCTCATCCTTTTTCCGGGGTCGGCGGCAGGGGCGGCAGCNAAACAATGTTCTCAAAAATCCCCAGTCCCCAGTCGGTGATGTCCTCATCCAGCCTCATCCTTTTTCCGGGGTCGGCGGCAGGGGCGGCAGCCCTTAATAATGTGATATAACTAACCAACAAAAAATGGGGGGGCATCAAACAATTCTAAACGTAAATTATGATTATTGACAATTGTATTTCAGGTTGAAACCAGCAGATTGCAGTGCTTAGGTCAACCTGGGGGTGGTGAAATGTTCCACTTGAACATCACCATCCTGCGAATCACCATTTAATTTCAAATTACCAACAAATTCCAACAATCATCGACTCAGGTTATCTTGTAGACTAAGACAGAGGGGCCGCTCTGAAACCTCTTCAATCTTTGGGGCATGCCCCATCTACATGCAGGATCATCCACGGCTCGTAAACCTGTCAATAAACATGTATAACCCAGTCATACGGTGGGTGGAAGAAATCCTGCACCACCTTGGATGGTTAAAACCCTATAAAAAATGGGATAAACCACCTATCAACTAGTGCAGGATTTCTTCCATCCACAATATGTGTGATAACCTCACTGAATGGGGACTTGCGATCACTAGGCTTATTCACCAGACGTGGGAACCCAGCAGCCAATAGCAGCCAGCAAAAAAGCAAGACGCTGAGAAGGCCGTATCTCCCCCGAGCACGCCCATGCACTACAATTAGATTGGGAAACCATTGCCAAGTCAAATTTAACAATGGCAAGCTGCATGTGCAGGCGCAGGCGCGGGGCGCGAGAAGGCTCAATGAGTCGGCTCAGCCCTGGCACGCGAGAGGGCGCAATGTCCTCTTGCTCGTCAACCTCCATCCGGCGCAAAAACGTCGCATCGCATCACCAACAAGGCAAACAAATCATCAATTGTTCCTTTGCACGTGTACGTGTTCACATGCAACCCTGATCCCACTCTGTCTTTAACGCAGGAACAATGAGCTGAAGATAGCAGTTACTCAACACGGCCTTGCAAATCATTGTCAACGAACCATTCCGCCAAATAAAGCCGGGACCGCATCCCTATTTTGGTCCCATTGCATATGCTATTGCGTCCGAGTTCGCCGTATGCACAAACACGCCGGCCTGCCGGCGTGTCTGATTGGAAGGTGTTACTTTGTTCTTGGCTTGAGCTTGTTCCTTTGTTCTCTTGCTGCCCGCTTTTGCTTCATATTTGACCCGTATCCACCCTTCCCCTCCTCCCCCCTGCCCCGCCCATCTTCCCCCTTCACTATTTCGCAAGCGCACGTGTAGCTATGACTATCATTGTTGCTGCTGCTACTCTTGCTCCTTCTTACGCTCCTACTACCGCTGCTACTATTCCTCCTCCTACCCCTACTCCTACTACTACTCCTGCTGCTACTACTACTACGATTACTACTACTGCTCCTGCTCCTACCCCTTCCTTCTTCCGCACGCGCTACAGCGGTAATTAGTGCCGGTAGCTAGTTCAAGCGGACTACAGCACTACAGTCCTCTGCTGGTGCTAGTTACAGGATGTACGCGGTACAACTGGTGCTCCTTTGGTATGAAGTTACAGCAAGCACTTGCTACTCAAGCTGCTTCTGCTTTACGGCTCTGTGTTTGTCTCTGTTCTCTTCTTCTTCTCTTTCTCTTATCTTGCTCTTCTCTCCCCGGCTTCCACCTAGCGTGCACATGAACCTCCCCTTGGTGCAACCTCTCTCCGCTTCCGCCCTGTCCCTTGCATGCAGCGGTCTGCTCTCAACTTTAGTGGGGGCCGTACTAATTTGGTATATGGTCAATAAGCTGTTACGGCAAGCACTTCCCACACAACCTGCTTCCGTTTTGTGGCTATGTCCTCGTCTCCTCTTCTTCTCTTCTCCTCTCTTCTGCTTCTCTGTCCTGCCCCCACCTAGCTTGCACATCAAACATCCTTGGGTCCACCTCACTGTGGCCGGCGGGCTTGCCGCAGGCAATTACATACTCGCAAACAAAAGCACGATCAACCCAACCACTGTCACTTCAACCCCTCACCACGTGCAAATTCAGCCTGAGGACAACACCGGTAGTGACAGGGGCAGCTCACCATGAACCCGCCGCCCGCGAAACACGGTTGCTTGTCTGATGTTTTTCATTGATAGCGTTTATAGTTGCAGCATTCACGCAAAGGCCTGAAATCGATAATCAAAAATAAACTCACCATGACATGCTCACTGGGCTGAAGCGTTGGCAATGGGATAAGCAATGAAGAATCAGCTGTGGCTTTTAGTGATGTAAAAAGCACCCAGGACAAGGTTTGAGGAGTGGTATGCGAGCACGCATAGCTGATAAATGAAAAGCCTTCACCTCATCTTTTTCAACCACAAAAATTTTGAACACACTGTTGCACGCATGTCCCAAACCATGAAACCACTGATCACGCCTCAAAGACTGGGACCTGTCAGGACCCTAGGTTTGCACATTGCTGGCAAATGGCACTAAGGATTCTGTTTGAACAGGGAAGACTGAGGGCGCGGCGCGGCACATGGCCCGACATGAGCCCAGGCAGAGATTTTCGGCCCTGAAGCAAGCCAGCAACCGCCTAGAGCAGTCGAAATGCGCCTGACCCAACCTTATTGAAGGGCATGGGATCCACACGATTGCTTTTATTGAATTCGCCTTTTGCAGCAGTATCAAAATTATCGCTTAAATTGTGCGAAAGCCGGTACCCTCTCACAAGTGCCTGCGCGTCCCACGTAGGCATCTGTGGCGGCATGCTGCCAAACCTTAAAAGAACCAAATGCGCATCGACATCTGCAGAGCCATCAGCTGAGGCGTCAGCGGAGCCCAAGGTCAAATTTGAAGAACCACCCTCAAAGAAAGATGCGGCTGAATGGGAAAAGTTCACGCATGATTCTGCCACAGGAGTCAATTGAAACCGACAAACAGCTCGCAGCACTTGACATGCCCAAACTTCTCCTGGCGCCAGGCTCTGCTCAAATAGGCTCAAATCTGATTCTACCGGTGGAACTCTGGAATTCTGGCCGCATTCAACACAGCATGGGCGCACACAGCGCAAAAACCAGGTCCATTCTAAACACAACCTCACAGTTTGGCATGCCGGATCTTAGCAGTCGGCTTGCTTCTGCACCCAAGACAGAGCAACACCTGGTACCTGTGCCCGCGGCGTTTGCCCAACTTGTCTGGCCGAACACAGAAACAAGCACACACACACAACGCACTGCATCATGCAATTTTCTTCCTGTTGACTTGCCGAAGCACAACGGATACCTGCACTGGTCTTCATTCCCAACATGCCACGCGCGCCATACACCGATGGATCTCAGGCAGATGGTGAAACTGCAAATTAGAAGGTTTTATCTTCCTGGACGGGCACTCATATAGGGATTGCCTTCCCAGTACGTGTGCCAATCGCACCCGCCTCTGAGGGGTGGTGGCTCCGGTGCACACGGTTCAAGTGAACCGTGTGCACCGGAGCCACCACCAACCGGGCTTCCAGTCACGCCAAATGGCACTCCTGCACCCACATCCTTTGCACCACTCTTCTTGGTTGGTTGCTTCAGAAGATGAAGACGACACAAAGTGGTTTACCAATCCAGAATTCTGGGTTGGTAAACCACTTTGTGTCGTCTTCATCTTCTGAAGCAACCGCATTTTCAGAAGCCACGCATAAGCACCACCACCAGCAGCAGCTTGCCCTGAAGCAAGTTTGTTGGCGCCGCCGCGACCAACACTCCCCAATGACTTCCGCGCATCTCCAGAGAGCGAAGGCCTTGCCGATAGGGGGCCTAGCGCAGCCCTTGCTTGGCCTCCTTGCACAGACGGATGCCGCTGCCATGCCCCTGGCTTTTTTTCTGGCATTGAACCTTCACAGCGTTGCGCTTCCTCGCTTCTTCGGTCTCTCTGTGCACCTTCACAAAGGCAACTTCTCTGTCAATCTGCGAGAAAGCTACCTCCGCAGAGCCAGGGTCTGTTACCAGATGAGCAGTCTCCATCACAACTCGGCTCCACAACACCATGCCATGCTGGTTTCTGAATCTGATATGACCCGTCGCCAAGCCACAACAGTGGCCCTTTCTTGTGCGTCTTATTGTGCAGGCTTGACATTCCATGACGGCGCCCCACAAGCGGGCGCAGGCTGGGCATCTGCAAGCAATCCAGATATGGAAAAAGGCAGCGGCATGCACGTCTTGAAAAACTTCCTTACCTGGCTGCTTATGCTCTCTCAAACATGCTATGAGCTTCTCGCGCCTCTCCAGCGCCTGCTGTGCTTACTTACTGCACTAAGTGGGATGATCCTCCAAGTACCAACCCAGAATACCGTCAGCAAAGCACCCCCGCCTTCTTGCCCCTGATTGGTAGCTCCAAATCGCTGAGGAACCTGATGAAGTTGAAGGGCAGCTGATGGCTCAAATCAAGGGGAAATCCTCCAGAAAAATCCTCTGTGAATCGGGGATAAATGGAATGCATGAACAAGATTAACATACAAATACTCCAAACCAGCAACCAGGGTACAGCCTCCATAATTTTATGTAATTTTCTGGTACAGCCACTGATGTGAATTTGCAATTTTTTTTCAACAATGATGCCTTTTTGGCCACTTGAACAAAGAGCTTGTTTCGTTGCCAATAAAACCATCACAGACCTCGTTGCAGGGTGGGCCGCCCTTCCATCAACGAGCAGGGGTAAAAGGACACCAATTAAACCAGTTTGGAATGTCAGGACCCCCTCATGAAGGGAACTATGACAAGGGTCCGGAAGAAAACTTTCAGCAACCACACACGCGACGTGCATAACCTCGAGGGGTCATTCATACCAGAACACGCTTGACCAGTCATCTTTTCTTGAACACATTCCAGGGAATTATTGTGGGTCTGCCATATCTGTTTAAAGAGGCCATGTATGCTTCGCCAATTTTTTAAACAACGGGTGCACGAGACCCGTCCAAGTGTTGCACCTGTCAGCTGTAGCTTCTTGCTTCCCCTGGCAAGACTGCAACTTCTTTGGCAATTCTTGGGTAATCATGGCTACAATCCCCAAAATGGATGGACACTCTGACCTGAAAAAAACACAGTTTCCTGTCAACTCAAAGGCTCACCCCCGGAAAACATTTGACATAGTTCAGCTATGAAAATGGCTGCGAGTGGACTGCTGCAAAATCGGCCCATAAGGATCTTGTCTAAAAGAAACGGTGTTCGAAATCTTCAGAAACCACCCAGTCTCTGATGCGTTTCTCTAAGAAGTTCCAAGGGCCCAGGTATTTCAAAGCGCAACTTTTCGCGATCTCATCTGATGCCCATGAGAAAACCCCACACGTAGAGGCTGTCGAAGCACACCACGTGGCAACCCGCTGGGATGATTTTTGAGAGTAGCAAGTGAAAGTTAACATAGCCCACTTGGAATAGGGTTTTGCTGCAGTTTTTCGAATCCTTAAAATGGGCAAATAAGGAACACCAAGTCAGTACGTATTTGAGTTTGTTTGAAAATAGGGTGCCCTAAAATCCCATGGTTTATCATGAAATCAACGGGTTATCACCCATTTTTGCACCAACCGACCCAAGGGAGTTCCAAGCCCATGTAATGGATCTCTCAGTCATCATCCCAGCTTGCAGCGCCCAACATCCGTCAGGTTTCAGGTCACAGCTTTGCCTTCCCCCAAGGCAGAACAAACAGCGGCAGCACAGAGAGGCTGTGCGCCGAAACGGCCAACAGTTGGCAGGTGAATGGCCAACCGATTTTTTGGCTGCAGCCTCTGAATTTTCTGATCGTACTCCAAACCGACAAATGATCGGATGATCAGATGCTTCTTACTTCGAGCTGTTTGATTTGAACATCAAGCTGATTGAGGTCCAAGACTAATCAATACTTCAACAACATTCAACAATATCACCAGATTTCTAATATATAAGAAGGTTACCAGCGGTTATCACCATGAAAGGTTCACCAGTTCACCTCATTAACTTCAGTTCAATGCTTGGAATACGCAGTTTTCTTTTGTGCATCAACGGTCAACGGCCAATAATCTTGACCATGTAGCGAACGTTGCATCCCGCAGAGTAAACCTCAAAGCGTCGGTCCGTCCACTCTTTCTGATCGGTGTCCTGGTGAAGATCTGCGGAGGAAATGATGTCAGGGCCAGGCTTGAAGCCAAGTACCACCGAATACTGATGGGGTGAATCTAAGGACCAGATTTTTTTCAGGGAAACCAAGACATGTATATACTGGGATTATAACGTATTATAGCCAATTCTCAACTACTATGCTCTCATCAGTGCGGCAAACAGAATGGTATTGACCCTTGATTCTAGCAGCACATGTGCACCATGTTCGAAGCCATGGATTCAACTCGGACCACATTTAGATCACCCTTTTTTGCATCAGATCATCGAAGCACAAACTGCATGTACGGCCATGTTTGAGGTGCAGCTATAGTAGGTACAAATGTATTGGGCAGCACAGCTGGGACCTTTCGCATGAAACCTATCCATGGACTTGGAAGATGATTCTGATGCTGGACTCCAGGCAATCAAATGTGGAAATGCATGCGAACTGTCATGCCGAATCTCCCACCCCTGCAAAACTTCAAGGAAACGATTTGCAGTCAAAAAATGTCAACCCAAGATTACTGTAAACAACGCTTACCCCCCAACAAAAAAAATCACCAACATGAATCTTTTATCTAGGGTTATCATCATTCACGAGCTCCACTGGTCCTCAAAGCCCCATCTGCGATGCGCTTCCAAGGCCGGTTTGGCCCGCCCGTCGAACGCTTTACCACCTTGGATCAGATGTGGTACTGCAGGGGTTTGGAACTGATTGAAATTCTCACGATGATCCTATGATGGCCAGCTATGTTTGAGCTTCTCTTCCATTCCCTTTGATATTGGATTCTCCCTAAACCCATGACTAAAGCAATTGTTCTAAGTTTTTGTTTGTAAATGGAAACATGTTTTTTCCTCTTGAAGCCAGTACAGGAGATCCGCTTCCATCCTTGCTTCAATATAGAAATCAGAATCTAGGAGATATATGATATAACATGATATAATAACATGTATTAATACAGTAAAACATAATATAATAACATATAATAACCATATAATCCACAAGAATGTGTTTTTAGCTTGATACCACTTAAATCATAAATAGATTGGGTCAAACAAGGAAAATGACACCTACAAGGATTGGGTGTCAATCCCCAACCCGTCCACAAGGCTTGGACATCCCACCTGGAAAAAGCCATGTGAAGACCCAACCCCAAAATTCATTGGCACAATCTCCACGCTTCCCGGGTTCAATCCTCGTGATGGGTTCAAGATCATTTCACGGAACCCAAAGAATGGAAAAAACTTGAATGGGAAAAAACATAGTTTGAACTAGTTTTTGGCCGGAATTTATGTCAGCATCTTTTTTTGGGGGGGTGGGGGGGCAGAGTGCACTTCCACCAATGATCCACCAACTAAGGGTCGCTGGACACCTCGATAACCCCATGAATTGCTGGTTCAATCCCCCAAAAAATCAGCAAGAATAGGGAAGACAAACATCTTCCAAACTTCAAAACCAGTCTTGGATGAGTTTCTTGGGATTTCATTTCAGGCCGTTTTTCCGGGATCCACTTCACAGGTTGCAGCACCTCACAGTACCTGAGTTTCCACACGTTGGTTGAGGTCGCAGGCACTGAAAAGCTCAGTGTGGCCCATCAGGAGTGCCACCTCAATGGAACAGGTCTGCCATGTTTTGTTAGTAATGGATGGTCAATCATGGTTAATAATGGCTGCTAAATGTTACTAGTGGTCAATAATGGTTGAATAGTGGGAAATACTGGCAAAAAATCAATAATGGCTGATGTTTGTTCCATGAATTCAATAAATAGATGCTTCACAAGCAATAACAAGATTTAGCCATCAATAACCTGAACATCAAAGCATCAATCAGAAATTGGTCGGACTTTACTATGAACAGGAAACTGTTTGACCACCACAACATCAGTTGATGATTACCAATCAATAATCAATAGAAACGTGATGGAACGTGAGAGTTGAGCCATGAAAACATGGGAGAACACACCGAATCATCAGAAGATCTTGGGATATACCCATCAAAGTCACTAAAGTTGTGGATCTATCTGGATCTGAAAATCCAGATTTGGATTATCGCAGAAATCCATGGATTTTGCCTCCAAGAAACCAGTCTTATGAGGGTCAAATTGGGCGAATGTTATCCATACAACTGGGGAGATGCGGGGATATGGATATCAAACCAACGACCATGGGAAGATAACCAACAAAAACGGGGGATGCAAAGTTCAGATCACAGGTTTCCGCTTTGTTTCAAGATGGGAAGGCGACTGCTTGAAACCATCAACATCTGTGGGTTTTAAGTTAGTATGGTTTTTAATCAAACCGACATTTCAGACTCAAAGAATCACCAAAACTGTCCCACAATACTCCGGAACAAGAAAACTTTCAAGGTTGGGTGCCATCTGTGACAACTTGGTTTTCTCATGGCATCATGGTCAAAAAGGCACTGCAAGGCGGTGGTCAGTAGGAAGAACTGACATCCCCTATTTTTGTGGGTCAGGGGATGGCTCCCCTTCCTAGCCACTGTTGACGTTCTGACGACCCGTGACGTCCTTATAACTTGCACAAATAGACTTGTTGGTAAAGAACAGGAATCCCAGTTCATGGATAAAGATACTCCGGCAAAAAAAGATAAGTTATACAATAACCTACATACAATCACCTGCAGAAAGGGGTTAAACACCACCTAAAATGTCAATTTATGAACCATGCTCAGTTCCCAGCATTGATATTTTAAATATGTGGTGCTTTGTCTCCACTAAGCACATATAGATCTTCAAAGAATCACAACTTATGGTGACTGTATCATCGTTCAGTGAATCATTGGGTTGAACCTATAGTTTCCCCAGAAAAGATAGAAGTTGGTATATTACCCACTTTTCTATAGTGGTAAATTCCATTAAATTCCCATGTTTCTATCTTTTTGGGTGTTACTATAGTCTACTGCAACCAGACTAAGTTCCATAAAATCACCCCCTGTACCCCCTGGCCCCTGCTCATCGCTCGCCTCTTCAGCAGCCTGCACCAGCCAATACGCCTGACGTCGAGGAACCATGGGGATTTCAACGTGGTGGTTTCGGAATATCATAGGGATATCATGGGGATCTCCAAGTATCAAATTCTAATTGTATATATTGAGATATCATCATAGATCATCATATGTACATATAATGTATATATATATATATATACGGATACAGTCAATGTACAACTCGAACAAGCTCAGGATCATGATAGAGAAAAAACAATGCACATTGCTCTTGCGCAAATGTACTTCTCCTTGATGCCAAGTATGTCACCCAAAGGCCCCCCCTGAGCCATGTGGCCTTAAGTCATCCACACTTCGGGGTACCAGGCCCAACCGCTACCCAACATTCGATGACCAGGAAGGTGATAGCTGACATCTAACATGACGGATGTCAGTTGGGAACATCACGAGTCTCCAAATGAGGCACGGAAAAGAACCGAAGAATCCTCCAGGCAGGGTCACTAAATGATGCTGTGCAGAAAATCTCGGGTACTGACATCCTGATGACCCTTTGCAAATCAACATCCATTCTCCAACAAGGCATTTTGCAAAGAAAATCATCTCAGATTTTGAAAAACCATTGTAAATCTACATTTGTGCTTCCTGATCCATTATTTCCATTTCCTGGAAACATTTCCCAAGGTTTTCACTCATTTCCCAATGGTTTTTCCCATGGTTCGACATCTCACCTTGGCCCCAGTGCCGGGTTCAACAGAGATGTACTCCAGGACCATGCCGCCCTGGATCGACGCTGCTCAATGGCCTTCTTCAAGTGCTTTCTATAATGGTCTGTAATGGTCTGTAATGGTGACTAGTGGTGACTAATGTAGTGACTACTGATGATTAGTGGGAATTACCTTCACTTTTGGCGGAAAATCAAAGGTGACAATGTGAAATCCCGGAACTAAATACTGTAGAGTCTGTAGAGGTTTATAAACGGAAGAATCATCTATAATTGGGGGATTTTCCATTGCTGCGATTAGCGGAGAGCAGCCAAAAATCTCATGTCTTCATCATTCTTTTCCGATGTATATTGGTTCTCAAATGTTTTTTCCTCTCAAAAACATGTGCGCCTTTCGGTACAACTGACATTACCCCATTTACGGGACAAACCAAAAAAGGTCCATGTGCAGCAGGATGGAGATTGGTACGAACAAAGGAAGGAGAAATGCCTGCCTGTGAAAAAGGTCGCGATAGTGGTTGTTGAGAAACTTGGCTCACCTGGATAAATCTTTTGAAATGCAGTCCTTGACAGTGAGAGCCAATGCCAATGCCTCCAAGATTCCCAAACTTTATCCACAAGAATAGGAATTCATTGAGTTTATACAAGTGTTTTTCCATGTTTTTTCATAATCCCGAAGCGATACTTACTGACTTCAATATTTTTTCAGATTTTTTGAGTCCGAGAAAACATCCCAAGTCAGATATCTCAGGTCCGTGGGATGATTGCCGAATTGCCACTCCCATACCAACCCAACTGAGAAAGCAGCTGAACCCAAGGACCCCACGTCCAAGAAATTTATGTTTATAGTGAATTGTGAATGTACTCAAAGATGTCCTTGAATTGGTCATTGCAGAAAAAATAGTAATTAAATATATAGATCATATATTTCTATAGTTATAGGATGCTATAGGATGCTGTAGGATGTTATAGGATGTTATAGGATGTTATAGGATGTTATAGGATGTTATAGGATGTTATAGGATGTTATAGGTAATGTATTGCTCCAAGTAAACAACAAAAAAATCCACAAATGATCGTAAAAAATAATCCATAAATCCATATCAATCCAAAGACATCCATAAACCATCCTAAACTCATAATAAAATCCATATATTACAAACCAATATGGAGGTTTCCTAAGATAGGGGTACCCCCAAATCAACCATTTTAGTAGGATTTTCCATTATAAACCATCCATTGTTGGGTACCCCCATTTTAGGAAACCCCCATATTATTACATGCATAGATCAAAACAAGCTGCAGACATTTTCCGTTCCGAAACCGAGGCCTGCAGGTGCAGCGGTCCCTTTGAGGTGTAGCGCTGACGTGACAAAATGGCCACCGACAGTATGCTGCCCACCTCTCCTTTCTTTGCAGGCGTCTCCTGGGGCTAGAGATTCACGATTGAAAAGGAAAAAAATCTCCAAAAGATTGAAATGGAAACAATTACATCATTCATATCAAAAATAGTTCAGCAGTGCGTTTCTGTCTATTTCGAGGCCGCTAGATACCAATAAGGGTCTGAATCAAGCAAAAGAAGAGATATGTAAGTCTCCAAACTTGCAAGAATCTGATCCTGACAATTCGGAAAGCTAGGGAAGATTTTGGCAGTCAAGGTAGTCAATTCTATCTTGATCAAGGCGATGAAGATAGGCCCCTCGCAAGTGAAGATGGGAAGGATCTTGTTCCATGAAGAATGGAAGGAATAAATGGTGGTTTCCAATTCATGGGGGTACCCCTAGTTTTCATCCATTTATAGATGGTTTCTCCATTACAAACCATCTATTTTGGGGAAGCCTCAATTTAGGAAACCTCCAAATAGTAATAAACTATACTGCTTTGTCTATGCCTACTGACCAAGATTGATTGACTTCAGGGATCATCCTGGTACATCATTAGCTATGGTGCAATGGGAAAGCTGCAAGCACGGCATCTACATATCCGGCAGTATCTTGTAGCATAGTTGCATCAAATCATGCACTTGATATAGTGGTCCCTCCTTATCTTGAAAAATAATGTCCTATTCGTGTTTCAATTGATCTATTGGAAACTTTACTCCACAGAACAAATATAGTAAATTCATAAGAAAAAACTGAATATCCCAATATGTTTTATTGTTTATTCGTAGAAACGCATAAACTGCTTGCTTGACACACACTGGAACTTGGGCCCGAAAGCCCACTGATCGAAGCCTCAAGCATGCCTGAATCCGATGGTGAGGGCCGTCAAGGTACCAGCTCTTCAATTCTTTGTGGAAATATGTTTAGCATTGACTTGCCAAATTCATTTTTGTTGGTTACATACGTGTTTTTGTCAGAAAATAGGTACCCCCATTTCATGTGCTGAAGTCTATCATCACCATTTCACTCCTATGTTGTTCCCCACCTGCCAGGTGAGGGTTGTTAGATTTTACAAGAGCTCTTCTGTTCTCCTTCTTCTTCTCCTCCTCCTCCTTCTCCTTCTCCTCCCCCCTCCTCGCCAGCTCCAGATCGCACTGGGCACTGCCGGACTTCAATGCCAGATAGAATGCCAGATAGAATGCCAGATGTAATGTCAGATAGGATGCCAGATACAATGTCAGAAACAGTGTCAGAATAGATGTCAGATAGAATGCCAGATAGAATGTCAAATAGAATCAGATAGAATGCCAGATAGAATGTCAGATAGAATGCCAGATAGAGTGTCAGAATATATGTCAGATAGAATGCCAGAACATATGCCAGATAGAATGTCAGATAGAATGCCAGACAGAATGCCAGACATAATGTCAGCAAGAATGTCAGAATATATGTCAGATAGAATGCCAAATAGAATGTCAAAATAAATGCCTTGAAATGCCATGGTGGGGATCACTCGAAGCAAAGTAATTTGTTGTTTTTTCATCATCCAGAGCTCAACTATCATCTGGTGGGGAAACTCGAAGTAACGCCTTGGCTCCCCATTTCTTGTTGGGAATGTGAATACCCCTAGCTCCAAACCGCTCGCTCGTCAGGTTCCTGCCAGAGCAACCAAAGGATGAGGTTCGGTCGCTTCTTTCGGCCTGCGAAACAGCGTGACCAGGAACCACCTAAGAGATAGAACAGTGGAAATCATCACTATTTTGGTTAGATTTTGCAGTTTCATCTGATTAAGAACCATAATACATTTTGAAAAAGATGTATATGATATATATATATATATACTGTACATATACGCGGAAATACAAGAGAATAAGGGGATATTACAGATTCCTCTTGTTCGTGTGCTGGAATTATCCTCCCATTGTCGCAATTTTGTAAGCGCAAACATAAATTCAACATCACCTCCAAACTTGCAAGGATTGTACAAAATCCCCAATGGCAAAGTGGAAATTATATGTTGCTGTACAGGACTGGCATATTTTAATAGTGGGTTTGACACGCTGCAGTCAAGAGTGGGATGAAGTGGGTCATGTTTTGACATGTGCTTCTTTTTCCCCATTCACTTCCAGGTTCCACAGTCAGGGACTGCTGACAATGGATATGAAAATATCAAGACATATTCAGCAAATTGATGCAAACTGTGAGCTATCATTATCTGACATGGTTGATTGATCCCATCATCCACATTCTAAGTACGATACCCGTGGTTGTCCATCCCTATTGACCCCATAGCAGCTTCACACAGCTGTCGGCTCTAGGTGCAGGACGCTGTTCTCGTAGTAGAAGCAAGGGATCTTGGTCGCATTGCAACCTGAAGGGCTGGGATTTGCCTCGGACATCCGAACAAAAAAAAACTAGACGACGGATGGCCCGAGAGCGAAGAGAAGTATAGTGAGATATGTAATTGTGTAAATCGTATAACATGAAATATATAGAGAGAAATAGAA
>BGPT01002203.1:3127-63548 GCA_003297045.1 Symbiodinium sp. clade C Y103 | reverse complement strand
TGAAGATGTGAAGATGTGAGGATGTGAAGATGTGAAGATGTGAAGATGTGAGGATGTGAAGATGTGAGGATGTGAAGATGTGAAGATGTGAAGATGTGATGATGTGAAGATGTGAAGATATGCAGATCCAACTTTTAGAAGAACCCTTCGCNAAGATGTGAAGATGTGAAGATGTGATGATGTGAAGATGTGAAGATATGCAGATCCAACTTTTAGAAGAACCCTTCGCTCAGACGCTCTCGGGAACAAAAGATAATTGTTAATAATGGTGAACCTTGGATACCCTGCAGATTATTTTGCTTGGCTATCATTTCCCAATTTATGGGAACAGACTAGAGTAATTTCTGATCTACCCAAGCAACGTTCCTTTAAAGTCGTAGAAATTTGGATATGGCTGAGTCCCAGACTACCCGAAAGAATCCTGCACTGAGTTACCCGACTCGGATCTGCAATTCACATCTGTTCACGGTTTGATGAGTTACTTTGATTCAGAGCGCATGTTGAATGACGCAGCTCGGGTGTCATCTTCTGATTTGTTTCATGTCGGTGGATTTACACCCCTGACAATCGAACATGAAAATCCAAGTATACAATTGTCAAAAGGAAAATCATATCCCATCATATGTGAATATTATATACAGTATATAATACTTTATACATCTTCGTACATCCATTTCTGGGGTGGGGCATGTATGAACGCTTTCATTCTTGTCCGTTTCTGATTTTAAACCATGGTGAGGGGTGAGCTGGCTGGATAGAGGATTGGGAATCTAAGATCACTCCATAAAAGGGATTGTCGTTTTGGAATACCCCTGCCATATTCAAAGCAAAGAACTCAAACTACCAACTACTCTCCAGGAATCTAACAAATGCAATGGAAATCCCACGTTCAATAAATATATGCTGGCATTCCACTTTTTTCCTGGAAGTCAGGCTTGATTGTCGGATTTTACCGTGGGCAAACTGAATCCGAAAGATTAAGAAAACACATATCCATATGGGTTTGTCTCAAAATTTGGTATTTCTACCTACAAAACCAGCAGTTTCCAGTCAAAACCACGTATTTTTGGGTACAGTGTACCTTGTTTTCCAGTCCAAACCCAGTGCTTATCGGTCAAAACACAGCTGGTACCCTCTGGTAAACTAACATAACTATGGAAAATCCACTATTTCTATGGCCATTTTCAATAGCAACCTGTTAGTTTACCAGAGGGTAAATGGATGTTCAGTTCATCCCCCGAATCTGGGTCCATGTTCAACCCCAAACCTAGGATGTTTCACTCTTTCGGAAACCTATTCACTTGAGGTATTCCGAAAAAAGATATGGCTAATTTTTCCAAACCTTGATCCATCATGTTTGAGAGAAAAAACAACATCACTGTATATACCCACTAATATCCCCATGATATCTCTATGTTCGTTGGTTAAATCGCCATGAATGATAGGTGTTGATCCATCCCCTGTGCCATGACACAAATACCGAATCGTCTTCTGGGAGGCTTCTTGCGTCCAGCCCTTTTCAAATAGTTTGGCCGCCTTGCGGTGTCGGGGAAAACCATGGAAGCAATCAGAAATCGCCATGGATGATCTGTATATGATCAGCAGTAAACCCAGCACTATCCAGGATAGATGTCTTTTTATATGTATTTATATACTGTATATATATAATTATATAAATGAACCACACATTATGTTGCTTAGTCGTGACCCACCATTGTCGGGCTGGAAAGTTTTCAGAACCGTGAAAAACACTTGCAGCAGGGATAATTGGAAACCTCAAGCATAAGTGGGACGAATCGGAAAAATTAGTAGGATAGTAGGAGCCCAAGCTCATAGTCGTGGATTCTAAGTTCAAGGATGATTCCAGAATCAGAATGTGTTGTGCTCTTATTTTCGTTTGAAAAGATCTCAATCAGCAGATATCAGCAGGGACACCCTGACTTTTTGGACAAGAAAACCCAATTTTAAGCAACACCCTGATGAACATATGAATGGGAATTAGTGGTTTTTCCAGGCCCCACAAAGAAAGTTTATGACGGAGGTTGATTCCAGCATCTTAGGCAATCTGCCTTCCTTGGATTTGAAGTTGTTGTTTCCCAAGCTTTTCCATCCGGTCCCTATTCTTGTTAGTAAAAACATGTAAAAACCATAACAATCTTTCTTACCATCAACATCTTACATGCGCCCCACTCCATTCATCCACACTTTTGTTGCTTACGCATCCAATAGTCAAAAGCTCCTGTTCCTTGTCCTCGTTTCAGATCCCAAAATCCCTGTTTATCGCTCTTTCAGAATGGAGGTTGCCAGCTAAACGCTTTTTCTGTTACGCTGTAATTTTGAACGAAATCCGTGAAGTATTTCCACCCATCTTTCTCCTCCATGTTTTCGAAGCGTATGCACCTTCTTATTGGTTCAGTTACTTTTCTTTTCCGAGGGCTTCAACTTAAATTTGGGCAAACTACAATAATTAATCATCTACTAGAAGGCTCGCCATAATTTGCCTAGAGATCCTAGAGAGATCCGGCGAGATTTCGCAGTACATTATGTCCCATGTAATGTGGTTAACCCGAACAAAAACCTCCACTTGGGAATAGTTTGTTACAGCCTTGGGTGGAATGTACCGTATGTTTTTCCCCATCATCCCAGAGTTGTTTTTATTACTGTTTCAAATTGAATCCCCATGTTGACAAATGATATGTTCCAGATTTATTGCTTCCCTCATTTCTGCTTTGTGTTGCCTCAAAAGTACAAGAACATCTCTCCCCTAATTTCAAATTTGTGCACATCTACAACCTATAGAGTTTGGTAAATTCCTTCAATTTTTGTTCAATGTCCGGAGGACATCAAATCCCAATAAATCCCAATAAATCCCATTTAACTCATGGTTAAACAGTCCATTTTCTCCCAAAATATCCCCACCTTGGAGCATCATCCCATGGATCGTACGTGATTAATAACCCAATGCCATTTATAAATGGGAAACTACCACCAGTCACCACTTACGATGATCCTCCAAAACCCCGCTACCTATGAAGTATTGGACAACAACGGCTATTGGCTAAAAAGTATGACTGGAAACTACTACAATAGGTTATTAACTAATAAGTAGTGAACTTATTAGCTGATAACTATTAGTTAATAATGGTGGTGAACTACTGCTAGTAAAAAAATACTTATAAATATTGCTAGTGCTCATTACTAGTGGTTGTTACTAGTGATTACTAGAGGACATAGTATTGGTGAACTATGGTGAACTATTACTAGTAATACCCTCTGGTGAACTAACATAGCTATTGAAAATGGCCATTTATAGTGGACTTTCCCTTTAAAAATGGTGATTTGCCATAGTTATGTTACTTTACCAGAGGGTAACTTAGTGGTAATAATTCTATCAACTACTCAGCACCACTAAGTCCTGCACCTCTTCCCTCCACCTGGGCGACACCGCCGTCATGGGCGCCGCAAAGACCCGTGGCGCCGCGGCGCTCAACGCGCTGCCAGGGCGCCACACGTCCCAGCAGCCGCCCGGCAACATCTGCGGCCTGGCTTGGAGAAGAGTCAAACAGCTGGTGATTGATGGAGTTTATATGGATTGTTTAATGGGAATTTATATTGTGTAGATTTATATGGAGTTATCTATGATATATATATATATAAAGGTTCAGCTGGCTCCCTTTTGACGCATAGCAAGCCGATGTTTGTCAAAAAGTAAACAGGGGAAAAGTGGTGATCTAACCAGATTACCCATCTTTTCNCTTCTCGCCAAACCGTAGAAGCCATAACTCCCCCCGCATTGGTACCTCCCAGGGCCTCGCCAAACCAAGGTTCTCCTGGGCCCCAGATACCTTTAAAACCGAAAAACAGGGACAAAAAAATAACTTATTTCCCATCTCTCCCTGGAAAAACCCTCTCGAAAAAAGTCCAAGAGGGTGGGAGGGACGGGAGCTGAGCCGAAAACTACAGTCAAACATGCACCAACTTCACCTTAACTCCTGAGGGCAGGAATCCAAAGGTTCAGCTGGCTCCCTTTTGACGCATAGCAAGCCGATGTTTGTCAAAAAGTAAACAGGGGAAAAGTGGTGATCTAACCAGATTACCCATCTTTTCNAAAGGTTCAGCTGGCTCCCTTTTGACGCATAGCAAGCCGATGTTTGTCAAAAAGTAAACAGGGGAAAAGTGGTGATCTAACCAGATTACCCATCTTTTCCAAAAATTGGCCAAATTTGGCAACCGGCTCTCCCAGAGCCAAACCCATGTGCTCCAACCAGAGCCTTTAAGGAGAGATAAGTTATGGACTTCTCGCCAAACCGTAGAAGCCATAACTCCCCCCGCATTGGTACCTCCCAGGGCCTCGCCAAACCAAGGTTCTCCTGGGCCCCAGATACCTTTAAAACNCTTCTCGCCAAACCGTAGAAGCCATAACTCCCCCCGCATTGGTACCTCCCAGGGCCTCGCCAAACCAAGGTTCTCCTGGGCCCCAGATACCTTTAAAACAGAAAAACAGGGACAAAAAAATAACTTATTTCCCATCTCTCCACGTCCCCCTGACCTGCTAACAGCTGCTCAAGTTTTTGGCATCAACGGACAGCATTGCGGTAAGCAGTGACAAAAGGCTTCAAAGAAGCCATGGGGACTTTGGTTTCAGCCAAAATGGCAAGACCTTCATTAACATAAATTTTTGCGGTTTTTTGGGCAGCCCACCTGCCTTGAACCATCAATTTATCCATGGAACCATGTCGTCGGAACCAATGGGTAGCACCGCCTCGGCGGAGGGAATATGGACGAAACCCGAAGGCTTCCAGCTTGAGAGCTTTGAGCGTCTCAGCAAAACGGGCTCGCCATTTATGCGGAGCCAGGCACATTGGAGTATTTGGTGGGTTCCGTTTTTTCCAACGGAGAAGCAACTTGACAACATCAACCACCCCTAAAGTAGCGCTTTCAAGAGCCCCCTGACGTTGCCCTCCCTTGGTAACTCCCAGAGACAAGACTGCTACTTGTCCAGGAGTACCCGCAGAGATGTGCTGAGAGGAGAGGCCAAGGAGCTCTCCGGTGCGGAGCATGGAATAAAATCCAACCAGCAAACTCAGAGCGAACCCCAAGTCACTGTTCAACAGCGCGTGTCCTGCCATAGCATGTACCACGACCTCCGGTAAGGGAGGCGCGCGGTTGGGGATCTCGTTCACGCTCCACGTCTTTAAAAGCCTCCAGCTTGCTGGGAGACAGCCCTTCAGGCGCGGGTCTTTATCTTGTAAGGCTGCCACTGTATCATTAGCCTTGGATCGGCCTTCACCTGTGGACCAGAGAAACTCGATATACTCCGAAACCATGGGATCGAGCTCGTGTCGAGCGCGAGGTAGGATCAGTTGATTTTCCCGAAGGAATTTGTAGAAACCTTGACGTGCATTTTCATATCTTGTTCTGGTACGGGGGCGAACAGTAAGCGTTTTGAGCGGACCCAAGCTTTTGCGAACAGCTATTCTTTGTTCCCTAGTGCGACCTTCCACGTGTCGTTTACTTACTTTACCCATCGTTTTTTGACCTTGCGCCGGCTAGGCCGGTCGGCCGGGTTGTCAGAGGTATGGACATAAGCCCATACCGGGTGGAGGTTACACACCAGGAGATAACTGTTCAGCTTTGCTAAGGTCCTTCTCATTTTTCTACTACTGCTGCGCCCCCTGCTGAGGGCATGTAAGCAAACCAAGGAATCCGTGAGGTGCACCATCCTGCACGAATTGGCCTTAGCTTGTATTGCCCACCAGCGTATTGTGGTATAAATAGCCCGAAGTTCCAGAACGTTGATATGTTCAGGGGAGCCAGTCCAGGCCCACCCTGCGATAGTTTTCCACCTCCAAAGCTTTGAAGGAAGGGACGCCCTAAGCCTTTGGTACTTCACCTGCTGCTCCGAAGACGCCTGCAGAAGCAAGTCCTCTCCCTTTATTGACACAAGCCCTGCCAGTTTCTTGACCAGCAAAGAGCCGGGCGCGAGAGGCACCGTCAGCTCTCGACGAACAGGTGGGCGGATCAGGAGCCGCTGAAGCTCCCCCGACCCTCCCGGACGACAGGCTTGCACAACTTGCTGTGGAGAAAACCAGGGGCTAAGCCCCAACATGCCCGTAAGGCACCCAATGATCCAAGCGACAACCTGGACGCACCACGCATTGCCCACCAAGGTGAGCCTCACATCATTATATGTGCTACCTCCACGGAGGTTCTTCGGCAAACAATGTTGAGTGTACTGCGCGGGCATACCCATGATAACCTCCCGTTCCAACAAGGAGGCGATCCGTTTTTCTCCCCGTCGGTTTATGATGCAGTTGGAGTCCTTGTACTGATACGGTGGGAATCTGTGCTGATCAGAAGCCCAACGTTGCTTCTCATGCGCCTGGCATTGCTGCAGCCCGGCAGGCCGCCGCCCTGGCATGGCCGAGGGACGGGAGGTAGTGAAGGTAGGAAGCCTCTGCCCGGCATGTTGGAGCCGCCATCCTGGTTCAAGGTAATCATGGTAATCCAAAGATGCCTCCAAAATGACCGAGTGAATAGCACAGGAGGGCCTCTCTCCCGCGTTACAGGAGACCCGAGCTCCCTCCATGTCCACCAACTCCCAGTCACACCAGTAGAGTCGAGGGCGATGGGCAAGACAAACTCCCGCCGCGTCAATCTGGTAGGGCGCTGTGCCAAAAGCCTCGCTCATAACCTCCCGATCTTCCTGGCTCATGGAAGCAACCGATTCCATGAGGGACTTAACCTGAGCCCAGGGAAAATGTTGACGCAGCAGACTTCGGATCCGGGGCACGTGCTGGAAGAGGCAACTCCGCTCGTCCTTCAGAGCACCTCTCTTGTCCGCGTTTAGGCCAGACACACCCTGGCAAGGTGGTCCAGCCCCTAGCAGCACAAGCCCGACTTGGGAGAACTTATCCGCCCAAGATTGGACCGCAAGCTCGTCCACCGCAGCCACATCATCCAAAAAGATGGTATCAGCGAAAGCCGCTTCAACCACTCTGCGGGCCTCAGGGCTTTTCTCCACGCTTATGTGTCCCGCCATGGGCAGTCCCAAAACATCGCAGGCCATGCGCAGACAACTGACCCCGTCAAAGAGGCCCACCGACAGCACCTGTATGAAGTCGTGCTGCTCAGGGACATCTCCCCGGACCGAGGCGTTGGCGGCGGCCACTCCGTACGCAGTAAGACCTTTGGACACACAGGCCCCTCCACCAGATGTCGACGCATCTGAGGCAGTCACCATCCCTTGGCAACCTAACCTGAAATCCATCCTGGCAAGGGGCAGTAACCCACAAAACCGTACCAACTCCAGGCGCACAGGAGTTGGCAGGGCCAATCGCACCACCGGCGGCTCGCCCTTGAAGCTCTCGATGTACTTCCAAACCGCATTGAGGGCAGACAAAAGGGG
This sequence comes from Symbiodinium sp. clade C Y103, assembly GCA_003297045.1. Classification (NCBI taxonomy): domain Eukaryota; class Dinophyceae; order Suessiales; family Symbiodiniaceae; genus Cladocopium; species Cladocopium sp. clade C. Next base: position 56,140 of record BGPT01002203.1, on the reverse strand, counting down.
TCTGCGGAACAGACAAAAGTACACGAACCCACCGCAAACCACTTGCATCTCACGCTGGGCCGCAGCTCCCCGCCTCAGGAGCTCCAAGGCCAGTCCCACGTAAAGTGCCACCTTCGCTGGTTTAGGGTATGCAACCCCCAAATCGCCATCCAAAATTGCTCCTTGGACTTCGGCACGACGCTGTTGGCATGCTGATTTTTTAGGATGGCGGGGCAGCTGTGCCTCCGAGTAGGCCTGGCGGGCCACCAGGCTCAGCAATCCCGGAGTCCCCTCGACCAAAGCCGCAGTTGAGGGATCCACCTTCTTTACCACATCAAAGTTGTCAAGGTAAATCCTAAACACCTCACTGGAGTGAGTGGCCCCCCGGTCTTTTCTCATTTCTTTTTCCCCTCCACAAGGGGGTGTGGCACGACTCAAAGCGCGAGTGATAAGATTCCGGTGGATGTGCTGGGCAATCCCCACGCTGTTGCGAAATCCCATCGGGAGAACCCGCGCGTGAAGAACGCAGGCCCTCCCATGCCAGTGAGGAGGGACCAGGTGGGCTGGAACCTCCTTGTTGAACCCAAGGAATCGGAACCATGAGGGCGGAACCTGAAAAAGATAGAAAAAGCATCTGATATCCTCCGAAGAGATCAGAGCAAGTTCACCACCTTCCAACATAAACGGGGTCAACCCAGAGATCCCTGGCAATGTTGCAATGTCCGAATTGACGGGTCGGCAGTTCTCGTTGAGTGGTACAAAATTCATGATAAGCCTTTGTATTTCCAGCCCATCAATGACTTCACCCTTTCCGACCCCAAATAAGCCCCCCAACAGGGGCCTCCCTTGGATATGATACACTTCATCCAACGGAATGATTCCACAAACTCGGCTATCGATGAGCCCTTGACAAATTTCAGACCAGTCGGAATCTTGAACCATTACACTTGGCAATCTACCCAGAAATTGCTTCTCGACCGGCACCAGAAAGGCTGAAAAATTTTCAACATAAAACCGAGTCCCCAACGTACAAAAATCCAAAAGTGAAACACCTCCCACTTCAGGAGGCAAAGCAGGTGATATAGAGCGCCAGCTGAACCTTTGTGCAACCCTTACTTCCTCACCCCTATAGTCAATCCCTTTAGATCTAAAGAAGATGTCGAAGTTGATAGGGGGGAAACATTCGTCCCAGGACCCCATAGAATCCACACACCGTACAACGAACTCCAAGGCCCTGGCACAAGCAGCACTCAGTTTCTTTTCTGAAGCCGGCGTGGTCTCACCGTAAAGTAAATTCAAGGCGCGGCAAGTGGCCCTGACCATTTGAGGATGTCTTGACCTCTCGATGATGTCGGACGACAAGGGTAATGGAAAAATACAAGACTGGCCATTACCCGAGGGCTTTGGCTTGCTATGCAACACCGGTTGAAAAGGGATATCATCCAACATCAAATTCAAGAGGCGGCCCATGCCTACAACCGTCTGGCCGGTCAACTCACCGCACTCCCTGCTGTAAAAACTCGTGGTGCCCAACGTGTCACCCTCCGGAGGATACTCCCGGGTTGCCCCGGACTTCACCTCTTCAGAAGGCTTCAAAGCTGAAGTGAAACAAGTAGGGGGTTTGATCTGCTCTCTCATGCCGTCTGCGCCCACATCATGCTGCAAATCTCCCAGCCCAGGAGATGCCACCAAAGTTGCCCGCTGTGTCTCCTCATCAGGAGCTGACACCTCTCCTGCCCGAGAGGCCCCAGCCCCCGCCATCGCCGTCATTTTCCTTTGTTCTTCTCCTTGTCGTCCCGCTCTTTCCGCCAGTCCCTGTTGTCGCCCTTCTGCTCTTTCTTCCCATCTTTGCCTTTTCCTTCACCCTTCTGACCCTTGCCTTTGTAGCTGTCTCTCCTCCAATCCTCTCCTTTGTCGAACGTCGAAGAAGCTCCGAAAGGGCGGCCGGCCTGCGCCTTGAGACGCCCCACCTCGCGGGCTTCTCTTGCAGCCGCCTCTATCTCCTGTTGGGTTGCTACTGACCCTTGCTCCTCCGGCACAACCTCGAATTGCGCCGTGACGCTCCAGTGCTTCCCGGCCGCTTGCCCCTCTAGAGCCTTCAACCTCTGAGCGAGGACATCCAGAAGTTGAGGAATGCGTCCGGTCAACCCCAAATCCAGACAGTAACTGACATGGACTGCCTCCCTCTTCATAGGAGGCGTCATGCCCTGTGAGAGGTGGCCCCTGAAGTACTGCATGAAGAGGGGCGGGAGCTCTCTGCGGTCCAGCTCCCACATCTGGCCCTGAGCATTCAAGAGTTGCTCCTGGACCGATGCCACCGAGGAGGCTGTCAAGACTCCCGGGCACAACTTTGCAATCCTCTTTGCGGTTCGGGTCTGACCGAAGATGTCCGCAGCCTGAACCTCCGACGTGGATGCCCCGCTGCTGCTGCTCCTGCTCCCTGAACTCCTCGAAGTCGTTGAGCTCCCCTTCTTCTTTTTCTTCTTTTTGATGATCCTCTTGGCACGCTTCAGCATCTTCTTCCGACGCTTGGGATCCGGGTCCAGGCCACTCCCTCCCAGGATGGCCTTCAGGTCGCGTCCTCCCGGCTTGGCCGCTGCTGCAGGAGAAGTTGACCGTTCCCGTTTCTTCTCCTTCTTCTTTTCCTTTTCTTTTTTCTCCTCCTTCTTTGTCTTCTTGCCTTCTCTTCTGTCTGCGTCCTTGATGTCGCCCTCCGCTTCGTCTCTGAGCTCTGCTAACTCGTCTGCTGGATCCCTCCCAGCCCCTAGGAGGTTCCTCATCCATTCTTCTTCCTCTGTGTCCTTCAACTTCTTGACCAACTTGATGTGCAGGAAGTCGTCGCCTGAAGTCTCTTGAGAGCACTCGTCCGTGCAGAGGTGGCCCCGGATCTGTCTGCCAGGCACACCACTCAGGTATCTCAGCAGGTGCTCGCTGCGGGTGCCCTCCACCTGCAAGTCCACCCACCATTCTCCTCCGGTTTTTTGGAGTCCTTTGCAGACACCAACACACTGAGTCACCTCCTTCCAGTAGACGACCTCAGTGAACCAGATCCTCCCGGCCTCAAGGAGGCTGGCTGGTTGTAGTTTAGCGGCCCTTACCACTTCGAAGGCCCCCTCAAACCCCGCAGCAGGGTCGACCTCTGCCACTGCAGGCCGCCGGAGCCCTCGCCCTCCAGGGCTAGCCCGGGCCCGGGGCGCCCGCTCAACACGCCCAGCAGGCCTCCTCAGCACGGGGGCATCGACTACTCAGCGACGCCCCGCTCTCCTTTCTTCTTGCCTCCGCTTGTGTTTCAAACCTTTGTTCTTCTTCTTCTTCTTCGTGCGGGGGTTTTCTGCCCGAAACTTTGGCGTCACTCCTCGGAGCTCAGCCTCTGCACCCTCACCTTCGGCACGTCGTCTGCCGGCAGGGATGATGCCTGTCCACCTCCCTGAAGTGGTTTCTCCTCCCTATCCTCTTCTTTCTCAAGGTCCTGACTCCCCCGGGCGGCCTCCTCTGCCTCCTCTTTCACTGGCTTAAGGGGAGCTGGGTCTGGCGGATCTTCTTCTCGGCGGTGTTTCTTTCTTTCCTTCCTCTCAGCGGATTTCTCTCTGTCCTTGGCGGTCTTCTTGGCGGCTTTCTCCTCTTTGGTGGGCTTGTCCTTCTTCTTTTTAGGAGACCGGGGCCTGTCTCCCGATTCAGGGGCTGGGGCAGGAGTCCCTAACGACTCCCCCTTTGGCGCGTGTGGCAGCAGCTCTGGGGCAGGGTTCTGGTAGAAGTAGATGTCGGCCTCTTGGAGCAGTGTCAGATAGCAAGTTTTCAGGTGCCTGACGGCAACGGCACCCAAATCGCCTGGAAACCTGGCCCCCCTTACCAAGTTTTGCAGGCGGAAAAGTTCAGCACAGACTTCGCAACGAACCACTCCCGGTGGCAGGAGTGGGTATTTGCCACGGCACCCCTCACAAACAGGGGCCGTGGCCATCGAAGCTGAGCCGAAAACTACAGTCAAACATGCACCAACTTCACCTTAACTCCTGAGGGCAGGAATCCATGTATAAACATATGGGATTTACATGGATTTATATGTTATATATATATATATGGTATGTGTGTAAATATATATATATATGTAGATAAATCAAAATTATTCAAAACTTAGCACCAAATATGTATATGTATACATATATATATATATATGTATATATCTCAGAAAATGGAACTTTGACTGGGACAATTGGAGTTGTGTCTTTGACCAAGAATAATATGTGTTTGTTAAGACGAATAAGATTTGAATCAAGATGTTTGATCAAAGCAAAATAGAATGAACGTTCAACGGAACAGTTTGATGTTGATTTACTTTAACTAATGATGTTGCTTTGGCATGTGAATAAGGATTTGACAGAGAATATGACCTCCTAAAAATGACACTCAACAAAGCAATCATACAGTAATTGAAATTCAAGCGAAAAAACTTGGGATTCCAACCAAGAAGATTTGGCATTATTCAACTTACTTGTGCTTAGCAGGGAATGAGGGAATGACCTATAATTACCATTAATAATCATCCCATTCCCATCCATTCCCCCATTCCCTACTAAGCACAACTAAGTCAAACACACCCATATGATGATATACAGCATCCCAAGTACCAAGAAGTTGCCCCCTGGCAACTTACCAAAGCTTTGAAACATATGATAACTACTAAAAACTGATGACTGTCAATAGCAAACTGTTCAATTGCCAAAAAGGCAATAACTAACTCCATGTCCAACCGCAGGCCCATGGGTTCGTCTGATGATTTCATCCCCACCTGCTGTCAGCTTTTCGCACCGGTCGCCCATAGCGGGACAACATCTGTGGAACGCCCTTGCAGGCCACCAACGCAGTGTGTGTCTCCTTCCTTGGCGAGCGGCGAGTTAAACGGAACTTGGCTCGCTGTGTTTCACGGGGACCTTTGAAAGGAACAATTAAGAATTGGGAGAATGATATGATATGTGATACACATATATATGTATATATGTATATATACATATATATATATACATATATATACATATTATATATATATATATGCATATGCATGGAAAGTTGACGTATATATGTATATATACAATTATATATATATGTGATATTTGGGGATATATTGGATATGATAGGATAACAAACACGATGATATGTCTTTGGGTTTGTCTCAAAAATGTGATACTGTACCCCTGGATATCCTATATAATCTATGGCCATTTGAGCCAGGAATACAATGAACAAGTCATTGGAATTAGTCGGCTCCAAATTATGAGACTGCGTGGAAGTGAATCCGGAAATCCTGCATGGTTCATAAACACAACGACTGAACCAAGCGACTCGGGATATCCGGGATATCCCCACTTGTTTATAGGCTACCATCCACTTGCGGGTTGGGATGCAAATCCAAGTGTTGTTGGGATGATACGTCAATGATGGGATGGGACTCACATTCAGCATTCCCACATCTTTCCTATACCCCCAAGAAAGAATGATGACAAGAATATCAACAGCTGGGACACACACTTATCCCATGTGATGTGGCCTTTTCGACTGGTATGGCAACCTATAGAGTATATACTTCTGCGACCTCAAACATGGCAAACAGCTCTGAAGCTTCAGTAGCTGCCAAGAGACCGACTACAGCTTTCACCCACCATGCAGCAGGTGAACTTTTCGTTGCACCAATGATCAAAGAGCACTTGATCCACCACAAACCATCCTGGAGACAAAAAGTCATGGGCAATGCGGAGGTTTGTCAAGCTATAGCTACACCAAAATGGGATCTGGATAGGACTATTTATGACACATGTAAACGATTCCCAAACCAGATTTGCGATGATTTTGGACGATTGATTTGGACATGTTTGAGGTGTCACCAAAGAGTGCTCCCCATTTCTGGTGAGGTCTTGTAGTTCGCCGGACTCAAGTCTTGAGCCACACATTTGTGGAAGAGTAGCACTACTGATCACATACATCGGCGTCATCTTGGCACTCCTTGAGTTGAAATAGTTTCGTTGTGGAAAACAATCATCATGAACATATTGAGACTTGCCAACACTAATGTGGCCCCAAACGTTGTCGAATTTGGCAGGTGTTACACTCATGGTGGATGATGCTAGATCTCAATAGATTTCAATCCTTCGACGTCCTTGATTGCCTCTGTGTCAACTGTGTTTTGCTGAACATCTGGAGAGCTTTTGATTGTTTTATATTGAAGATCATTGACAGCATGAGGACATATTTTACGGTATGTTTCTTCAATATATCAGCGCAAACTTTGTGGGTTCCTGGCTTGACCCGTCCATCTTTGAGTGGTGCAAACAGTGCAATTTCTCCCGCAACCCGATGCTATAAACCATCCGTTCACCAACCATGACTGGAGGCTCAAATCATCCAATTAATCCCATCCCCCTAATATTCAACGCCTCCTAGATGGTCCCAAACAAGAGTAAATCTCCTACAAAACCGTGGTTTCAAGGGGATGCTGGACATGAAAATTTGGGATGGGATTACTAGGGCTATACTGTACCCAGTCCCAGTTTCATAAACCCCAACCGTCCAAGAAGCTGGGACAAACATCGCAACCAATGTGCAAGCACTTCACACCTGACTGGACGGTACCATGGGTTGATGCGTCATTGGCTGGACCCTGACGACCTGCGCATGGACACGAAACTGGGATAACGTCCTGGGCATGAATGTTTGAAGATTTGAGCAGTCATCTGATATTTAATGCATCACCTTCATCTTTAAATTGCCCAGATTTCTTTCGGTTGTCAAGCCCCAGAAATCCTTGAAGAGAAATATACACTCTTTACCCCTCAAGTGGGGTGATAGATCCATGGTGTATGATTAATATGTTCCCTAACAAACCAATCCAATGAGTTTGATTGGCAAATGCAGCGCCGCAACCAGCCTTTGCCAAGTGGTTCCCTCTTCTTGGGCTTCTTCTTAGCCTTGGGGTTGACGACCCAGGACTGAACAAAGAAAGATCAATTCATGTCTAGTTGTCGAAGAAACATGCATAAATGGGTTCTAAACCCCTGTAAGATTCTCAGAGATGTTTTCCAAGCAGGGGATGTTCTCAAATGGATAGCCCAGAAGCATATTATCGAAAAACAAAGGCTTTCCCAACTGAAACAGACCACCCTAGGCAAATCACGCAACGCATCCGGGCAGCAGCATTTGATGACGGTGAGGATGGAGATGTGTTTGGCACATCCTAAGGGCGCACTGTTTAGCGGAAAAAAAACAAGTGCATCCATCCACTGCCATCATCCACTGGTGTCATCAGCATACTATATGGGTTAGTAATGTACTACAGTAGGGTACTAGGCATGTTTGATTCTGACTCATTGTCATGTCATTGCATATCCCTGGGTTGGTTATTCCTTTTGGACTTGAAACCCACATGATCAGAGGAACACATATTCACCTCTTTTTAACCCCCCATAGACCTATATACTAAATCTTAAATAAGCCCACAAAGGTACTTACTTAGATTCAAAATGATTCAAAGAGTCTTTGTCACGACCAATATGGGGATTAAAACACCAAAGTTTTAAGCCGTCAATATCAAACTAACATAAACTAACATGCACTAACCATATACTGTACCCTCTGATACCCTCTGGTAATCAGCTCAATGGCTAGCTGGAACATTCCCAATAGTTCAATGAATTTCCCAGCTGTAAGCTTCCATTTCGTTCAGGGATTTCCCAGCCATGATTGAGTACACCGAAGGGCAAGATCCCATTGTTGTCCCATTGTATCCCCAGTCATATTCCATGAATACTCCATTAATTTTTTTTTAAAAAAAACATAAATATTCTATATATGTGTGTGTATATATATATGTATATACATATATATATATATATAAAATCATAGAATGTGGTAAACCCACTAATATGGCTATCATTTGGGATAATGCTTACCACCGATAAAAAAAGGCAATATCAGGGATGGTTTATATTATTTTATATTAGTGGGTTTACCACATGGAGGTTCCCTAAAATGGAGGATCCCCAAGTCACCATAGCTTTCAATACCAAGTCATGGTCTAATGACTTGGAGGATTTAGAAGTACCCCCATTTTAGCACCCCCCCCCAAATGATCCAATACCGAAGGCTAACCCCCATAGAACCACCTGGCCACGACACCGTGGTCGACTCTTCTTCGATCTTCAGCGGTGCCGCGGGGTCAATGGCGAAGTCCACCGGCTTCGTGGCGTCCTCGGTCTCCTGGCGGGATCCCGGGGATATCTCAGGATCAGATATCTAGGAATCGCAGATCATTTACCCTCTGGTTATTTAACATAGCCATAGAAAACCACCATTTTTAAGAGGTAAATCACCATGTTTATCATCTATCAATGGGCCATGTTCCATGCCTATGTTAAACAAACGCAGGGTAATAAGGTCAGTTAATGATCATTTACAATTGGGGATAGATTATTAGGTACCAATATTACAGCCAGCACGTCTGCTATGCCCCACCCTCATTTTTGCTGACCATTACAGTACTTTGTGGCCTTGCACTATGTTGGGATGATTTAACTTGATGTGGTTCACGTGGCGTGGCTTCGTGGACCACGTGATCGATGACCCTCTGCGGGGATTCGGCTGTACTGTAATCGCTGTTTTCGGCACTATTTACATAGACCCTTAAGAAAACCTAGAAAAAAACAAACTATATAACTTAAGGAAACCCTAAATGAACCCTAAAGAAACTTAAAGAAACCCTTAAAAAACCTAAAAAATCCTAAAGAAACCCTAAAGAAACCCTGAAAAAAACATATGAAAGTACGAAAGTGTATATAATGAAGTACCTGTGGGGCGTAGCGTACGTGCTGCGGGCAATATTAGGTACCATCCAAGTGAGCAAGTGGTTCATTCGCTTTGCTCGTCGCCAATTTCTGGGGGAACACCATTTGTAAACAGTTTAGACGAAGCACCTGGATTACTAGGCAAATACAATAATATAGGCACCACATATTTTTCCCCAAGATGCCTGGGATCTGTGTTGGGATATAGTCCGAAAGTCTCCTTCCTAGTCATTCCTGGGTTTGTCTCAGCTGGGTTGCGAACATCCAGCTGGAGGCCCTCTCAATCATCTTGGATGAAGATGTATATAGTTTTTGTTGAAAAATAAGGGACCCCCCCCCACAAAAATTAGGTGGTTAGTCATGATTTCTTGATTTCTGTATTGACATTGCCAGTTGGGGGTATAGCCCATTTTCAGACATACTGCTATTTTGCAAAAAGGTTCATCTCATACATATCATTCGATATTCATAATTAATAGAAATTGCAAAATTTGCCATTTCGACAAATCCATAAACATGAACCGGCTACTTCACTTCCACTTCGCGTCATTCCAAGTATCTCCTTGATGTCATCGTCTGAGGGTGAGCTGACTACCACCTTCCAGGGTTCCGCGGTCGACTATGGGGATAAACATCTGGATCATTCATGTTTATTTCATCCCAAATTTGATTTAATATGGTTCGGCTAGACCATCAACTTACCCTCCAATGTCATCAGCTCCATGGCTGGGAAACCCCCGTGGCCAAAATGATTTGTTTTTTTATAGGACAATCATCCACAAGGAAATTGTGATTTTTCTATTGCCATTTTGCTTACCGGATCTGGATGTACCATACTACTTTTTATTGTAATTGCAGTGTGCAACTCCGTTTAAACATAAACATAAACATGCAACAACAGCCATAACACGCATAATAGCAACCTCTCTGTTGTAAGCAAAGAATAAAATAATGAAAATTCACCCAATTGTAATAGGTGACAATTCCGTGCCGCACTCTGATTTTCCATTGTCAGCTTCCATCAAGATCACCATCCAATCTGTGAACAATGCTTTCATGAAACTTCAAAATGACCCACAACGGCAGGGACAACATCGCAAATATCATTGGATTGATCACTGGCGAAAGCCGTAACATCACCACACAGTAGTACCGCACAAGGCGGTGGCGGAAGTTTCAAAGATAGGAAACCTATAGAAGAGGCTGGTTGCTGTGAATCATGGATGGCAGACCGAACTCACTGATCGACCGACAAGTGGTTGGAGGCAGCGCAGTGTAGTTGTAATGAAGTTGTGGTTGTAGTTGTAGATGTAGTTGTAATGTGGTTGTAGTTGTGGTTGTAGTTGTAGTTGTATTGTAGTTGTAGTTGTAGTGTAGTTGCAGTTGCAATTGCAGTTACAGTTGTAGTTGTGGTTGTAGTGCAGTGCAGTGTGGTGCAGATGTACTTGTAGTGGTTATTGTGGTCGTAGTTGTAGTTGTAGTTGTTGTAGTTGTTGTAGTTGTTGTAGTTGTAGGTGTGGTTGTTGTAGCTGGTGTAATTGTTGTAGTTGTTGTAGTTGGTGTAGGTGTTGTAGTTGTAGTAGTTGCTGTGGTTGTTGTAGTTGTCATGTAGTTGTTGTAGTAGTTGTAGTTGTCATGTAGCCCTTTGTGACAAGGCCTCAAAGCAGGATCTGCCCAGGCTTGGCGCGGCATATGAATGAGCTGACCTGCGGACGTCATCTCATCATCTCCCCGACTAACCACCGCGGAAACAGAGGAACACATTAAATTAATTACAGCCAAAACTGGATGCGGGCGAAACGATGCAAAATGAAGGGGGGGCATTCCCATCAAGATCTGCTGTGTTCACGCCAACGTGTTCCAGCAAGAAACCTCAGATGGAGCAGTTCCGGCGGATTAAATACAGCTTGGACCTGATCATTATTTGCCATCGCTGCTACACCAGAATGCCCATCATGTCCAGAATTCCCGCTTTGGCGCATACATGCAATAAGTTTTGGCCTGTTCAGCCATGGCCCGCACTCTAAAGAGAATTCGAACAGAAGGTGTTGACATGCAGCAGACCGAGCTCATATTACCAAATACTCGACGCGCCTGTAGCTGCCACATTGACGGATTTAAAATCCATACCTGTCAGCGCAGCAAAAACACTACAAAAACGCACATATCTTGCACAATCGCGTCTGAAAACATCTCCTGCGCATCTCCACCACGAAAGCATTCAAAACATATGTCAACCCCAATGCTTCGACACTTTCATCGACCTCTCCTTGCAACAGTATTTGCAAACAGGTTTGGTGATCCAGTAGGACTGCTTCAATAGCACCTCAAGACATCACTGGTTTCCACTCCCACCCGTGCAAACCTATCTGACATCAATAATATGATTATGTGTATGAACAAAAGTACCTTTTGCCACACATATGACACCCTTCGCAACCATCGGCAACGCTTTCCTGAGAAGCAAAAAGTTGAGAATAGCACATTCCAAACAACACGGAAAAATAACTAAAAGCATTAACAAATAAACCCAAATCTATACTTGTCGACAAGTTGCAGATCATTTGCCTGTACAACCCTGAGAGAAAGCAGGTCCCACCCCTGCTCGATATCCAGGACAAGAGATGCAACCTCCTGCGCAAACTCCCGAAAGCAGACCAAAGGGAAAACAAATCGCAAAATCCAAAACCTACCTTCTCGAAAGATTCAGGCGCACCAATAATAACATCTGCAATTTTCTCTCCTCGGCCTGCAATACAATATTGCAGCGGTGCAAATCACTCCTCTGCCCACTGCTAAGAACAGCACTGAAGGACTGCTCATCAATTTCATCATCGCGTTCTATAGCAGCACACTTGACCTTCCAAAGCCTATACGTGCTTCTACTTCTTGCATCCAAGATTCCGCTCAGCAAGCAAACAGACAACATCAACATAAGCGGCTAAGAGTTTGTTTCAAAAATGATCCAGCGTCTGAGACAAACACTTGCACACAATAATCGCAAACCAACCACACAAGCACTCTAGAATTAATGCAAGCAGTCAACAGCTTGAAACAACATGGTGAAAGCCAAGTGAAAATACAATTACCCGGTTTCCCGTGCACTCTTGCACCAACATCTCAAATCAGCCGTGTTCAACAAAAGACCACATATCACGCGTGTCGCAATTTTAACATTTGCCCGAGCATGTGTAGTTTGGCCGAGGCAATACAAGCCTAGTACGAACTCAGTAGCCTCAACCTGTACATGTCCTGCTTCTGTCCTGCCTAGCAAGTACGCTACTACATGACCTCTCAAACAGCATGCAAGAATACCCCTAGACTCAGGGATGACAATTTCATTGTCTGTTGGATGAAATCTGCTTTTGTTCCGCTGATACCTTTCGCTTGAAGTGAAACGTGCGCAAATGCATCTCGAGGCAACCCCTGCAACTACAACCAATGCAAAACGAGCGAATTGATTCCCAGGCCCTAAGCCAAAATGACTTTGGCCACAGAAGAATCATCGCTCCCAAATCTTCACATCATGCGGCAATGCAATGCATGCATGCATACATGCATGCATGCATGTACGTATGTATGTATACTTGTATACAAGTATGCGTATGCGCACCCATGTATGCATTTATGCATGTTTGTTTGACCGTTTCCACTTATATATCTCGTTTTGGCTGTATCTGTATATGTATTTATATATCTCGATCTATCTACCTACCTATCACATATCTACCTATATGCTTGCCTACCTGTGTGTGTGTGTGTTTACCTACAACCTCTGTATACTCTGTATATACATAATTAAAGTTATTTAAATATATAAATATATATATATATATTGGTTTGGGTCTCTCTATGCGAACATATAGAGTTGTAAATTTTTAAGCCTGCCTAGACGGTTTGTCATTAAGCGACATCTGAAGGTATGTAAAGCAAGAATCTATCCCATTCACAGACGATTGACGATCATAGACACAGGCAGTACATGAATTGTATACATGTATGTAATGTATTGTATACAAGTACAATTTAGGACGTGTTTCAAATTTCAAATGTGAATGGATGCATTTGTGATCGCATGCAATCAATCTGATGAATGAAAGGTCCGCACATATCGAATTACATACCTATGCAACGTATTTTTTTCAAATTGCGTTCATACATTCTTGTGCTGATATTTTGAAATGTATGGTTGTCAACCGACACATCGACAAGCAACCAAATCCAATTTTTTCACTATAACTCAGGTCCAGGCTGAGAAGGCTAGATCTCTCTCTCTGAACCTGCAAAATAGTCAGAAGACAGACTGCCAAAGAAATCAGCACATCAGACCATGGTGTGCGACATTGAATTTCTGCTGCGCCTGCACTGAATTTGTATTGGGCAATTTGCATCATCATAGTTACCACACCCCAAGACCATGCTGAATGCAATCTAATGGTCAACAATGACACACATGTCCGCATCATGACGCCAAATTTCAAAAAGCCATGAGTTGCCAATGAGGCATCCACATGGCATGCGTGCTGTGGAACACTCCCTCTCCGACGCCGTTGCATGTCAAACTGACTTTCATCCAACAAATTTGTGGCCGAGCCTCACAATGCTGCGGTCAAAAACATAAAAAAAACAACAGCTGCAAATGCTGTAGGTGGCCCCATGCAATTCTTCAGTACTCAGTGAACCAAACTCGTGTGGACGCAAAGCAAACACGATTCGGATGTCACGTGACACAACGGTATGTAACAAAAAGAACGCGCGAAAAGAATCACATTAAATACCAAAACTTCTATGGCCAGTTGAAACCTCTAACTCTAATTGCCATTCAAGATGCACAATGATTGAAATCCTACCGTGCAAGGTTGACCATGAATGAAAGGCAAGAACATTTGTATTATCAAGGAAAGGATCCAGTGGCACTGCCACAAAACGATGTTCTCTGAGACTTCCAGTGACATAGCCTGATATGTTCCGATAGAAACTATTCCATTTGAACAAACATGAAACAAACACAACGCAACCAAAAAAACATCGTGGCTACATGATTCAAAGTATGTTCCGATCAGGAGTTAGTACTTCATTGGTATCTCTTCATGAAAACCGATAGTGATTGAACCGTTCCAGTCAGTTTTCAGCTTAGGTGAAGCGGGTTATCACGTTGCTATCACACAAATACGTAACGCAAGGCAAAGGTGTTCTAACTCAAGCATGCCGCGAGCTCGCAGCATCCACACAAATTTCGACGCCCAGACAAACTGATCATATTAATGGCTCGTTCCACCCAATCTATAAAACTATATGCCAGTTTGAGCCAATGCTTTGTCATCGAAAAAAATAAACCTATATTTGTGCGTCCGCATATTGTTTTTTGCACACCGGTAAAGAAAACTTGTTTTCACTGCAACAAAGAAATACAGCCGATGCATACCATTAAAGATGATATGAATCAATAATTTGTTTCATTCACAACGGTACCCCACGTTTACATGTTGTGAACAAAGCAACATACGAGTCAGTAAACATGTAGCATTGGCACTCCGTAATTTCATCGTTTGTGTTCCTTCTCAATGTTGACAACATGCACTGCTCTTTCCTCTTTTCGGAAGTATTTTAAGATGCCATTTATACATGTACATGTGTGTGTGTATGTGTCTGTATGCGTTCTGTAAAAAAACACCGCTGTACCCACATTAGATTCACGGAAAAGGGTTCAAATTAGACACCTTCCGCACTGCACACCAACCAAGAAAGCCATGCTGCTGGGTGTATTCACGCGCATACTTAAAACTTTAAGCGCAACTATGCTGACAAGCATTCAAAAAGCAATCGCGCAACGCAACAGCTTTTTTTGATGACACGCAAATTTCAATAAGATTCTCAACAGTGCTACACAAACGAACTTGAGTGTCTACAGGTGGCTAAGTCTTCAAGCTTGGTTGCTTCATTTGCGAGGGCAAGGTATAGCAAGGATAGGTAAAACTACAAGGAGGGCATCAGCTCTACTAATTTCAGCCTTAAGGCCTTCTGCCATTCAATGCAACCAGCTGCAGTATCACAAATATCATTGCTCTCGCTTCAATATCGAAAGACAATGTCTCACCGACGTCAAGATAGAATATCATGAGTCCACACTCACTCTGTATGGGACATTGACCATCAATCCTCTGCTAGTTCGCAAGCCCGTTAACAAGCATTGTGGAGATGTTCCCAATCGTCTTCAAAAGGAGGTACCAGGTCTCGGCACCAAGTCCAATGATTGGATGCAAGCACAATGAAAACAAATTGGGCTTATGTTGTGATAATTTCCGGCGAGGCGCATGATATCAAGTCGAGCGAATGCAAGAACTGCCTCAGAGCCGCCAATACGTCCTGGCTCGTTATATCCTGATGCGCTCGTTTCTCTCCCAACATCACAGCCTCCCTCGGTTTGCAAGGGAGGGGTATAACGCAAAACAAATTATGCCCAGCCCCGCCCTGTCATCGTGCCGCCAGGGCGCTGCTTCCCAATCTGGTGCTAACTGTCGCCTTGTTGCTCGCATGTGTCAAGAAGTCAGGAGCCACACAATGGTGCGCAGGCAGTTTCGCTGTCCCGCGCCTGGGTAATTTGACTTGTGATATTCCTCATGCAGTGACGCCCTCTCTTTCTTTGTCACGCGCGAAATTGCCAAGAGCCACTGGAGCAGAGAGGCTTGTCCAAAGATAATCAAAAAACGTTTGGCATTTGCAAGGGAATGCCAAAGCCACCGCACAGTGCGACAACGAGCTTCTCCGCGCAGGGCACGATTCCAGGCACATAGTTCCCACATGCTACACCCAGAGCCCGGCAAATACAACGATTCCATTGCAGAGGAACGCAACACTCTAAACAAACAACACTGTTGAACCCAAACTAGGCACGCAAAGTGTTGGAAAACTTGCTTCGTTAACGATGAATCAAAGTAGCAAATATGCTTTCTTTGCTCTTTCCTTTTTTTGCATTGTTAAATACATCTGCGCTCAACATTTTTCGCAAGTATTACTTGCGTTAAAAAAAATAGCTCGAGCATTGGACCACTTCATACCATTGTTTCAACCAGATCGCAAATGCTGACTCTTAGGGCTGGCCAGTCTACGCATCAACACCAAATAGTCTCTTCTACATCATTTGTAAAAGAGGACACAGCGCCATTGTTGTCATATGCACTCATTCCAACTAAAATATATACTGAATAGTGTTGTAAATATTTCTCACACCACAAGAGGCACTAATACGCATTCAAAGGGGCAAGGCTGCAAACACATAATCATGAACAAGACAACCATCACAACCATCAAAGCTGGGAGTCTCAATAGCGTGATGCAATCCACTGAACCCGCTGACCCATACCAGGGTTCTAAATGTCTTCAAAACGCTATGGGCAACACCGCACACATAATTCACGACTGTAATTACATGCGTGGTTCCAAGTACATATCTTTTGGAAAATGAGACTCACAAGGCATGACGCAACTTATTTTGCACTTGATGGCAAACCTGAGACGCTTTCTTTCGAATGGAAACAAAATTCACCCATATAAAAGAACATATAAACAGCGGCGTATCGGCGTATCAGATCTCATGACCGATACGTACACACGGCTAAATCAAGTTCTTTTGGCTGTGGGTAAAAGATGTCAGAAAAAAGGGGTTGCCACTTTCTTTACGTTGGGAAATTATATCAGTGATAAACTACAAAACAGCAAACATGTAAACGCCCTATCACATATTTCCAACAGATTTGCGATGTCTAATGATGCTCTTTAGAAGCAACATTTGAACTTGAAGTGGATATATCGATGTCCGAGAACACCTTAGCCTTCAAATCCTCTATGCACCAGAAGAAGTGCTTTAAAAAAATAACTATGCTCCACTTGCTTCTGTATATACTGCTACCAGCAAGCACCATATGCACTGGGAAGGCGACCAAAAAGAACGCGCATTACAACGCACTAAAAAAATTGAAAGGAGACGTTCATTTCTCCGTACTCACTGTCCTACGAAAACCATCAAAATTCCTGTGAAAACAATGGAAACCCATCAAATGTCCTAGGAAAACCATGAATTTTCCCATGTTTCCCTCACCTCCACGGCGGGCAGGTGGCGTTGCTGCAGCTGCTTGGAACGGAAGTGGGCCGCTAGGTCCAGGCCACGCGTTCCCACCTAAGAAATCCAACGAAATCCGTGGAAAAAGTGACGAAAACTGATGGATTTTGATGATTTTCTGGATGAGGTTAGAGATTTTTTGTATGATTTTGCAGTAAAAAAAAGTAGATGATTTTCTGGGTGATTTTAGGTGCCAACGTTTCTGATATTCTCTTATGATCTCGCAGATTTCTGAGTGATTATTTCGCATGGTCTTCAGATGTTCGACAATTTTCTGTTTGTTTTTGTACTTTTTTTCCTTCATCTTTTGTGAAAAGGATCTTAGATGGACAGTACTGATGCAATCACCACCGCAGCATGAGCTACCGGCAAATCTGATGTCACCAACCTATAAAAGAATATATACTTACATGATGGAGATCTCAAATAACAATCGGGAAATCACACACCTGATTTGTCGGGCCACGGGTTGTTTCAGGTCACCATAAGTTACAATATTGCGTAATGAATGAATCATGTTTTGGCGATTGGTTGTTTTCATCTACAAAAGCAAGAAATAAGAAAACTCCCACAAATATCGGGATATTCGCCAACATGTAACATAAGTATGAATGCAGGGGAATGTCGAGTCAAGAGAGTGGAACAGCCAATGTGATCCACATGATATGTTTTTCGGTTTATGCTTTTCAGCACGGAGTCCCCCAAAATATACCTACTGAAACCATCTTAAACCATCTTAAAGCCTTTGCTATTCAGATGGTAATCTAATTTAATTGTGCTTCTTTAGGTATTACTACTACTCCTGGTAATTTCCCCTGGCAATGGCCTATTCCCCATTTATCCATCTATTGAACAGGGGTTTGTTACATCCAGGTTGGATTTATCAAAGGGCACCTGGCACTACCTGTGTTCAGCACACACTTCAGCACTCCAATCTGATGTTCATGGTTGATCTCAGGTAACTGCAAAATCACCAGTTGCTTTACCATAGTGTGATGGTTAAACCATCCATCAAAGTTGTGCTTATACCCAGATGTTTAAACCTCCATCTCTTGGTTCAAGTAGTGAAACCTCCATGGATTTTGGAATATCTCCATGGTGAAATACATGGTGGTTCACCAGTTCTTCAGTGTTTTTATACCCCAGTTGTAAGAAGCGCAAGTAGGAATAGTCCAATGATAATTGGGGTAGATTGGGGTGAACTAACCTACTAGCCTGGGGTGAAACACCAGTTAGAGCCCCAGATCACCCTTCAGCAGTCACTCTCCCCACTTCAAGGACCATCCCGCTTAGGAACTGGTGAATAACCACATTTTACAATCCATTTATGTGGGATAGCCTTAATTAGAAGACTTACAATCACTAGGCTCGTTCACCACTTACGTTTCGTGGAATCATCCATTTAAATCCGATTAAATCTGCTGAAGATCCTATTAAGACACCATTACTTCAAATTCAAACACCATTCAAATCCCATAAAATCTCATAAAAACACAAGCAAAAACCCACTAAAAGCACCACTAAAACACCATAAAACCATTGGAACCCTTACGTTTCATCCCTGGAATGATCCTCCAGTCGCAACAGCTTCACCAAAGCACCGCATCCTCTTTACGCTTCTGGTCCTGACGGCAGCCTTTGCACCGCACCTTGCCGTCCTTCCGGCAGCGGCCTCAGAGGTGAATAGCTATGATTTCTAGGTGATTTTGCAAATGAAACCTCTATTTATAGTGGATTTCCACATATTTTCACATATAGTTTCCAATGACATTTAGCAGTCGTATATACGCTAGCACAACTTCATCTTTTGCTACAAAAGGGGATAAAACGGTATGTATATATATATATATGTGTAGATTTAAGTACGCATCAAATATGTGTTTTTTCTTGCAGTTACTGTATCTAACATTGGCAAGGAAATCCCAACGGAAGATCAAAACGTTCTTTTTTTTCCCAAAAAAACTATGATTGGAATCAAGGATAGTATTTTGGCAAAAAGATTGGAGTGGTTCTACAGTTTGCTGGATTAGCAAAGACACGTTGTATTGGGGGGTCAACAAACAACTTTCACCACCGATGTCGACGATTGTATTCGTTTCTACCAAACTGAAAGAATCTTGGACCCAAGGGGATGTAATTGAATTTGATGGGATAGCCAACAATAGGATATGTGGGTTTATCTGACAATTTTGTATACCTCCAAAAGATTGGTTTGATGTGGAAAATCATGATTAAGCAATGAGTGTGGGGGTACGCTATTTTCAGACAGACCCATTGGTTTCTACCAAAGTTAGGAATGGTCCTCTTTGGCGATGTTTTAAGTTGTGTTTGAAGGTCAAAATCTAAAATCCCAGAATCCACTCTCAAAGACCCATTCCACGCAACCTTGTAGCATAGCGCTTGCTAGTTCAGGAAACCTTACGAACACATTCCTTTCATATGAGGTGTTGGAGGAACTTGGGCATGCTCCTTACAAGTATGCTCATTTCACCCTAGAAACATGGAAAACCCATGGTTCCCCTACAGAATGATGTACCCATGACGTTCAAACTATCGTAGGGGGACACAGATATTGAAACATCTTTAACGTCCTGCCCATGGACTTGGAGTTCCTTAAACAGATTTAAACTGTGACAGTGCCCCACCAAAAAACTCACAAATCAGCTTGTAGATTCCCCAAATGGTGATTTTCCCTTTGGAAGAATGGAACAAGAACAACTTCAAGCCAAACAACAGGAATTAAGTATATGCCAAGATATCAAACGCTGAAATGAATTTGTAATTTGGTTTTGGGATGAACAAATTCAAGCAATAAATGGAAGGTACAAGAAGCAAAGGTGTGGTGTCAAAAACGGGTCAACTGCACCAAGCCAATGTAAATCTTGCAAATTCTCCATTGTAGTATATTGGCTGAGTATGAAATAGACTATCTATACAATAAGTATCTCGTTAGAATACATATAACCAACGTATATAAAGTAATATATAATCATATGTACAGTATCTATCATAGTTTCTATCAAGAAAAACATGTATTTTATTTATGTTTATTTTTTTTTGTTTCCAGTTTTATCAGCAAGGTCTTCCCCCTGGCTCAGGTTCTCTGGACGCGGCCCCTGAGGGTCCCAGCGTAAGTCTTCGGCCGTCCCAGTGTGATGGGCGTCTTCGCACTGCTCGTAACGTACGCAGGGCTTCTTCTCGCCTAGTCATTGGGATCATCATCGGATCATCATCGCATCATCATCCCATGACCTATGGTTGTGAAGCAAAAAGTAACAACACCCACCAAATCCCATCAGTTACCCATTACTAGTGATGATTGCCCGAATATTATTGATGATGATGAAGAAGAAGAACTATGCCCATGTCTAGAGTCAGCAAACAATCAAAAAATATGGAAACCATTGCGCCACTCCACTGATTACTTGTCGATCTGCAGTATTCATCATCCAATTTGGAGATATCATGGGGGTAGAAGAAACCAACAAACTTCGATGAGGTTCGTGACCTACCAATTAATATGGGATATGTATGGATATATACCCACCAATATGATACTTCTGTGTATCTGAAAATCATGAGGAATCAAACCCCCGGCTTGCTTTGGCCATCTATCCATGGGGAAACTGATGATTAGCATGATTTGCCAGTGGATTGAATGGGGTACCCATGGGTACCCTATGTTCACACAAATCCCAAATGGCTACTTACTTGCTCTCTCCTTGGTTAGTGTCCCAAGACCACACTGACGTTGCCGCCTTCGACGGGGGTTTCCTCCTCGTCGCTGGGTCGCTTGGTCATGGCCGCGAAAGGGTACCGGCGGAAGTGCCAAAGAAATCCAAACAAATTATCGTGCGAGGGTTGTTGCGGTTTCTGCTGTTTGGGGCTATTTCGGAGGGTTCCAGTCCAACATAGTCCAACAAATCTGCCCAGGTTCACAATGTTCATCCAAACTGCCAGGAGAAATTATCTACTGATATCTACTTGCTTTTCCTTGTACTCACTTCAATCAGTCAATGAATCGTGCCGGCTCCAACTGTCTACAGTCTGGAATTTGGCTCCAGATATTGCTCGTTCTCACCATGGCTGATGCATTGCTTGGCGCAAACAAAACGCTGCAGAAGGCGCGGACAGTCACGTGGTAAGCTCGATCAGCAACAAAACATGCCCAATTTACCATGCGTTTCATCATCCCAACAGTACTTACAAGGATTGAAAAAAACATTAAAAAACACTCGAGAGGCACAAACCCGAACAACCTGGGTTCGTCTAAGCTCTTTTCAAAGTGGTTCATGTTCTTCTTGACTGTTCAATGGATGCAAACATCCCAAGTCTGTTCAAGCATCCAATGTCCAATTGCGTAGCAACGATCATTCGGAGGATTCCTGAAGAAGATTTAGATGGTTGGTTGTATATCATATTCTCATTATGTTTCCATATCTGCATTATATGCCCCTTGTATACCCCTTATTGTTGGTTTACCCCCTGGTAATTTAACAGTTCGCAATGGTTTAGATGGCCCGTTTCTAGATGATTTACCTAGTAAACATGGTGAGTCTCCATAGCTATGTGGGTTTATCTGAAAATAGAGTATCCCCAAATCCAAGGGTTTAGAACCTCCATGAGCCATTCAAAAAGCCATTTTGGATCATTTTGGGGTATCCACCATCTTCAGACATACCCATTGAACTACAAAAGGGTAAATCTGCCAGCCGAAACCTGCCTCCGGAGCACTTTGTGCCGCAACGGAAATGGCCTGCAGCCATGGGATTTCTTCCATCAAACATGAGCTGGCCATTTAACCATGAAAAATGGTGGTTGAATGGGATCTTAATGGGTGATATATGGGGATGTACAAACCCACTACAGCCAAATTTTAGGGAGACCTAATTGTGACCCATCCCCGTACCTCTGGGGTCATTGACTGCATGATTCGTCCCTTGTAGACAGTTGAATACATGGTCTCCTGTATCATACACCCGTTGCCGGAACACCCATGCTTTATACCTACACATCATCTATCAAGGGAGCATTTCCAATGCCTGGACTCTACCCAAGCTTCACAAGTTCAAAGATGACCACTGTCCCAATAGAACCTCCATCATGGCGAAAGGACTGCTGAACCTTTCAGCTACAACTTTGGCCATCTCCTGCGCAGCCGATGGGGTGACAGGTGTATATAACATCTACCAGTTGCAACTAGACATATCAATGCATATTCATGATTATCATAGTGGTTATATAATGATTGTGAATGTATAATGATTATTGTCAATCAATTGTGGATTCTGGTGACTTCTCCAATTCCGACCATCTCTTCTCTAGGAAAGTGCACAAAGGTTTCCGCGCCATGAATGTAATAATCACCAGATGTTCACGGCGCCATCCTGCCAACAGAACTGGCAAGCGTCCACAAATGAATGGTGCACCACAACAATTCCCAAAACGCCAAGATTGGAAAACAAAAACACCATTGGTAGATCGTTTCCCTAAGAAAACTATAGCTTTCCCACATCTATCTATAATGTGTGTTTACCTTAGGCTAGTCCCAAGTAGTGACCACATCTCCAATAGGGCTGAAAGAATCTTTGATACCCAATGTTTGAGCCCCAAGATGTTGCGAACCTTTGATCATCTTGTGTGAGTATGTCATGCCTCTCAAGATATTTACCAATTATTCATGATAACCATCTACTTGGTGACTTCTCTCAAGATATCAATGGATTCAGTTCATATAATTACAATTGCCATCTCATCGAATAATCCATTGATACCGGGTATCAACTTACCAGATTCACATTTTGACTTGACCACGAAATACCGAGTTCACCGTGCTCCTCCGACATTCCTTGAACCTGCATCAACTGTGAAACCCAGGTGTTCGCGAGCCTGGTGCGGCTAAAAGCGATAGAACCGCAATGTGATTTTCTTGGGTCAACATGTCATACTGGTGGCACCCCGGTCAAAATCCATGGGTTCCCCGATCCGAGCTATAACAATAAAAAAAGAGGAATACATTGGCACTAGCTACCCCATTCACTAGGGATCGATCCGCTTCAATTGGAGCATGCCACCAATTGGGCCACTGCGGTTTGAACATCCATTCAAATCTAGATATGGCCCATACATCCAATAAGTTGTAGTACAAGTACGTAATAGTACGTATGTATACGTATGTATTTTGTAGTTCATTTTGGTTCTATAATAAGTTCTATAGTTATAGGCCAAAACCACCTTAAAATTCAACTGCAGTTGGCTTACGTAACTTATGTAACTGTCTCTTCCTTAAATCCAGCGTAAGCCGACCGAAGACCTGTCGTCCGGATCTTTGGGCACAGTTTGGCATCGCACACCTTGCACCTGCGGCGAGAAAGCAGGGGAGTTGGCGAATGGTGAAATTCCTTTGTTCATTGGATTGGTTTAAGGGACATTTTTACAGGAAACCATGGATTTTCCCATCAAATATAGAGGTTTCCTGTAAATTGTCCCATTTACCAATCCAATGACCTATGTTCAATGAAACCAGCGGTTTGGGTGTCAAATGCTCACGTCTTTTCCTGCACATGTTTAAACCAACATTCTGGATAGTCTTGGTAAATTCCGATATACAGAACCACCACACACCAACATAACCTTGAAGCGCGAAGGCAAGGTTCTTCCACGTGACTTCACGACTGCCTCGCGTGCAGCGGACTGTTCAAGGACAAACAATGACAGGAGAGCACATGGCTTGGGAAGTGGTTTTTTTCCCAACTTGAATATACAACAGAAACAAGCCAAGAACATGTTGAAACGCATGTTCAAAAATTGTCGAATGAGTGTTTTTAGTGCTGAATTATATTTTTTAATGGCAAGCAGTGGTTGAGCAATGTTACGCAAAATTCATACACACTAGGATACTAGGCAGTTTCCAGTCCATAAAAAATCTATAAATTTGCTTTCCCCCCTAAAAAAAAGAGCTTATGAAACTCTTAGGATTTCTGTGATGCACATCCATGCATAGTTCCCACATCAACTTTGGCCTCGGCACAGTTGATGGCATACATCGCCGCCTGTTCTGGTGTACCTGTGATAGGATGAGATGTTGCGATAGGATGCGAAACAAGACTTGACCCAATCTTGAACCTAAATCATGGGATCTGGGACCCCTAAATAATATATATATATATATATGTACACATAACTTCATATATCTTATGATATGATCATCGTTGTATGAGTTATTTGTGTATACATATACATATACATGTCCAATCATATTTTCATTTTTTCTTTGAGGCCATTGCTGAGTGCAGCGATCCCCCATGGCTTCAAGTGAATCCATTCACCAACGATTCACCATTGTGGGAAAAAAAGAACACAGGATTTTACCATCCATTCAATGAGATTCAATAAGATAGTAAATCCACCATGTTTTTCCGATGGGGGTAAAATCCCAGGATCTAATGATGAACCTTAGTGAACTCCCCATGACGAGTGTTATTCTCTCCAATCGACTTCCCGAAATGCAAAAATCATGGCTGCTGTCCCAGTGACGCACTTCCACTGTGTTCCAACCCAAGCTCACCAAGACCTAGCAGGTCCAGCACATTCACCCTGGAGGACAGCTTTCACAACATCTATGACCAAGAAAAATGGCTTCTCCGAGCCACTACTTCTCAACAAAACTTCATGCAGAATACTGAAAACGGGGCTTTTAGTCACCAGAAAAAGGTGTGAAGCAAGAAATGATGGGGCTGAACCCATGAAAATCCAAAATTGGACCAAAAAATGGTAGCTGCACTTTTTCAAATAAACATACAACAGTGGTATAGCATATCTTCCAAACGCAACTTTGTGGGATTCCAAATCTTAGTCGCCCGGGTCGCAAAAGGAGCATAAGATACCGTATCTATCCGTAATCCGTATGGAGATAAATGGAGATAACGCGTTAGTGAGATCTGATGTTATGCATGGGGCGGTTTAAGGCATGCATGAGCTACTGACACTATCATCTATGTCCAATTCTGATGACAATTCATATCAACCAGAAGGAACCGGATATCTCACCGACTCCGGCAATGGAATCATCACAGTGGTTACTACTGTAGTTGATAGGTATATGAACAATAATGAACAGCCAGGAAATATCAGCAACATGTCCAACCCTTCCGAGCAATCCCTTCACTGCTGAGGAACTTTCTGCCACTTGGCAGCTCATCATACTGAAGTAAAACCCACAGCCAACAACAAATAAAGCTGTGTTGCTCCTTACAAGCCACCTGATGTTCATCAACCAGTCTGGTTCCATAGCCGCAACCCTTGTTGGATTCGTTTTTCAAGAATTCCAGAAAAAACATCAGAGCAGGGATGGTGTAGATGTCATCTCCCCCCCACTTTTGCCCAGTTTTCAAGGTCCAAACACCGCATCCCCCAACCCCTCCGCACCTCAGCCAGAAGTTCCGCGCTCTTGGCATTCAACGAGGCCGCCTTCTGCCCTGTCAGCACCAAAAAGAGCCGCGCCTCGGAAGATGTTGGCTGAAGCTATCTGAACCTCAAAGTCTCGTGGATTCTCGCATCTTTTTAATGAATCAAATGACCATTTTGGGTGGGTATACATCAGTTTGCTAGTGAATTCCAACTAGTATACTTATTGTTGATGAATATCCTAAAACCTCATGGTGAAATCATATCTTTTGTGATAAACAGCAATCAGATGCTGATCCCCATAGATGGGTAAGTTGGTGTATGCTCACCTATCTAATGATATATCCACAGTTCCACCCAGTTGGCCTAGTTAAAAAGCAACTTACCTAACACAAATGAAGTATCCATCACCATTTTGGTTGGTCAAATCCCAAGTTTACTCAGCCAGAAACCTGTCATTTAAGGCCCACCAACTGGGCTCTGCACTCCAGGACAATGCCGCGACACGGAGAGCCACCTCGCAACAGAGGGTGACTCCGTCAAGTAGGGCCACATAGCTAACAGGGGATCCCATCATCTGGCTCCCTCCAAAGAAGGGGTATACCGAATATACTGCCAAGTCACTGTGTTTTTTTTGGTTGGGGAAAATGACGGGAATTGATCCCTTGGAATTGTGGGGGGTTCACCATTTTCAGCCGAACCGAGGACATTTCAGGGCGTCGGAAGCCGTGGCACCATCAAACATAGTGGAACCGACTGGGATTGCATCCCTAGGATTCCCTATAACCTGTAAGCCTAGCAAATTGATCGGGCTATGGCCGGGTTTACGTTGGGTACCACAGGATTGGATGCTTTTCTGCTAGAAATGACCAAAAGCTGTGGTAAACGACCAAAAACTGTTGTCCCCTGCGCCTATTTTTTTTTAACTCACACCCATCTAGATACATAGGAGGGGGCATTTCTGTTGCCACATTTGGTTCCCAAAGGAAAATCTTGAAGCACCAAGCAACCGGGATCCTACCTTTAGAAAAACAGGTTTATCTGAACATAGAATATCCACTGGTTTATCATAATTTTCAGCCATTTAGAAAATTTGGGGGGTGTATCCCATTCTCAGACAAATCACATATTGTTGTTTCTACCCCATTAATATCCGTATTGTATCATGACATCCCCATTTATGGTGGATTTTTGCTCCAAGAATCTCAAAATATCTCAAACATATGGCTCTGGATCAAAAGCCTGGTGCCCTTCTGTTCGCCTCAAAATAGCTGGGATTTATAGATGCCCACTCCATCCAAATATGGTTTGATCCATCCCCATAGCGGCTTCCACCGCCAGGTTTCCCCACCATCTCTTCAACTCCTCCAGAACTTTCTCCAGATCCACCGCAGACCCCGCGAAGCAAAGCACCGCCGAGGTGCGCGAACCCAACGGAGCCAATGGGTCCTGCATCCGAGTTCTGGGGGAAACAACAGGATCTTGTAAAAGAACAGAAACCAAAAGGAGCCAAGAAGCATCACAGTAGAAAGATGTGGTACCTGAAATCCCCTGGAAGGTGGCTTGTCTTTTCAGTCTTTGCTTGGTTCTTTGTATCGGCTCTCTTTCATAATTCCTTTTCGTTCTGGTGGTGGTTCACCTTAAACACCAACAGGTCCTTTCGCTGGTTTCTTTTCTTGGGTTGGTGCTTTCTCTTACCTCGGTGTTCCGTTCTTTGTGGTGGTGCTGTTTAACTTTAAGCACCAACAGGCTCCTGTTTGTTGTTTCTCTTTGTGATGTGTTTTTTCTTGCAGGGTGCCCTTTCTTTGGTCTTTCCTTTGTTGTGATGCTTCACCCTAAACACCAACAGATTCTTTCTCTCTTTCTTTCTTGTTCTTGTTGTTTTTTTCCTGGTCTGGGCGCTGTATCTTTGTAAAGCAGGCAAAGCAGGCTCTTTCCCTGCCCTTTATTCTTGATCAGAAGCAAATAGCCACATGGTGAGTTGAGACTGGATCCATTTTTTGGGCAGGGATGTTTGCCGCTATTCTCAAGTGGTTGTAGTCCGTCTGTTTCAGGACCACTGAGAGTCATCTGGTGTCCTTGCAAGGCCCTGGGTTTCCCAGGTTGAATGTGCATTTGATGACACGCATCCACTCTGAACATGTGTTCAATAATGGGGGATCCACGAAAAGCGTCCATCTCAAGTAGTGGATACTTACGGAATCATTATTGGAAACTCATGGGGTAACTATGGGTTAAGAGAATTGTATAATCACCCGGACTTGGGATGATTTAATCATGTAAGCCCCACATGAAAACAAGCATGATTGGTTATTATTGTGGATCCCAAGTCAAGCAATGTCCAGATAGTTGTACTGTTTTTCTACTCCAATTTACAAGCACGGTATTTGGTTAATGAATGGATCTTTACCACCTTCTTTTGAAGAACTCTGCGTACAACCAAGTTACAATCGAGACAACCCCAGGAATCGGGGCTCACGGCTGGCCGACCTTGTGTACCCTGCAGAACAAATAAATACCTCAGCAGGAGATCATCTCCTCTATCAAAATAGCAAAACCTATACCTCTGAACATCTAAGATTATGCATCTAGGATTGTACATTCCATAATATCAACTACAGTATATAATCATTGTGGAAACAACATACCACATTGTATGCCAAACACCAATCAACTTGCAGCTCACCCACCACTTTAGTATCCTCCGCACTGGCCACGCTCCACTGCGACACATAGTTGAAGTCCGCCTGGATAAGAGCCTTTGCCGTTGAGGAGATACACTTTGGAGCATACCATGCTTTTTTGGTTGAATGTATATAGTAACACCCCAAACTCATGGAAAAGTCATGCATCACTCTTTCAGGAGCATTTTACTTTTCCATCTCTAATCTTTTGGGCTTGCTATTAGGCTATATATGTATCCGTGCCTTCACCATTTCCTTGTCTATACACTTGTGTTTATTGCATTGTATATAACATCCTCCAGATCTAAGGTTTTCGTGTTCTGTTCAAGCAAGTCTGGAACGAAAAAAAGGTGTGAGCTAAATGGAGTTGTAGATATGGGGTAGATGTATAAGATATAGGTGCAACATGGTGCAACAGAAAAGAGAAGGTAGGATTCAGAAGCAATAAGCAAAACACATGTGGATCTAAGCAAAAAACTTGGATTTTTGCCCGTAAAAAACCCTGATTTCACAAGCATACATATGGTTTTCACCGGAAAAAATCTTTTGGTGGGTTGCAAGACAGTTCCTAAGGCTAAACTATGGTTTTCACATGTTGCCATCACATGTTCATGAAAAAAAAACACGGCAAGCGGCATTTGAGATCAAGCCGTCTTCGGCGCCAGTAGGGGATTAGTTCTACTGGTTTTACACTAGGGAAGCAATCATCATGGCGGCTCAATTCTGGCAAACTTGCCATCACTGATACTGCTGAATTATGTATAAACCTTTCAACAAATTCATGGATGGGGGTGACTGTCCCAGATAAACGACAATGATGGAAAAAACTGTACTCCGTCCCAGTTGGTTGATAGGTATCTTAAATATTCCAATAGTGGATTCCGTGATCCCGATCAATCCGGCAGCAAATCCGGATAAATTGGAGCAAATCCGGCAGCAAATCCGGTTTTCAGGAGCTCAACGGCGAAATGGGCTGAAATTGGCGAAAATTGTGGTGAAATCGACATGTTTGGCGAATTCCTCACATGAAATCCTGATTGTGGTTGAGAACACCGACATTGTCAGGCGAGGCCATATAGATGTGAGGGTCAAACATGGGGCAGGAGTTCATCTCCACCAGCAGAGACGCATGAACGGGATGAGACCGGTTTCATGACCCACAGCCGATGAGTTCCAACCTGTAATTTTTTGTTGATGCCAAAAATTACTTACCTAAAATGATTTGATAATGTATTTTCCATGTATAATGCTGAAATAACATGAAGTAATCAAGTATACATCTTTATTCACCAACAGGAAGGGACCCCTCAATCGTGTTTATTGCTTATCATAACTTCATCGATATATATATATATATATAAGTATATCTGCAAAATATATCCAAGATTATCCAATCATGTATTCAGCAGTTATAAAACCAGCATAAAGCAACAGAAACCTATCGGACCAAGCAGCCCAAGGCAACGGTGCGGCGTCGAAGTCCTCCAGCTTCGTAAGGTCCAGAGTCACACGGCCTGGGGGGTCCATTGGCAGTAGCTATGTACTTTATCTAACCGTATGACCTTCATAGCTGTGGCAAAAATCAATGGTAATTGTGGTAACATGTATATGTAGTAATATATAGACTTGTAGACCATGGTATTCAATTCTTTGTTGCACTATATCATAACTACCAAGTTTATATATATATATCATAACATTTATTTATGTAAATATACATATATATTACAGTACACATATCCCAGTGCCAAGCCAGGGTCCCCCCTGCTCCACGGCGCCGGCCTTCAGCTCCTGTTCGCAGCACTTCACCAAGCGCGTTCCGCTGGAGCTCAGGGCAAAGACACAAGGTGACGCCAGCGCTAGGAGCCATGGCGAAGATGGGAAGGCTGGGGGCTGGGGGCTCAAAATATCAGTTGTTGGGGGTAGCCGGGGCAACAAACAAACTTCTATGGCTCGAATTGGCTCGTTTATCTAGGCAAACTTCGGGAGGTTGATTGTTGATGTGCAGGATTCAGGTAGCATAAGTCGTGAAGAACAGAGGCAGAACCAGAGAGATGCCCTATGTAGCTGAATGAAATACGGTATATAGTCAGGATGATGAACCACATGAGTGGTGTGTCCAGTGTGTCCAAAGCCAAACTGCACATGGCTGAAGCCGCTAAGCTTCAATTCCTGCAACATGGCTGAGGTGGTTGTGGTTTGACGATATCGCAAACATAGCACTATCAAAATCAGCATAGCCTGGCTAAGTGATTGACCGTGATTGACCATCATTCACCAAGGTCCAGCCAGTGAAACATGCGGCCGATCATGTGTCCAGTTCTCGAGCCAAAAATGAGTCAGTCAACGGAGATGAACCTGCATGATCCTGTACACATGTGTTTGATATTTCAGATATCTGAAGCTATGGCTGAAACCATCGCTCCAGCAACTTGTTGATTGCCAGTGATCATCCAAGTGATGGATCTTCAAGAATCCCTGGAATTTAGAATTGATTCATTGTCATGTGAATATCATGTAATTATAGCTATATTTAGATAATATCATGCATGTATATGTATGTATGTATGTATGTATGTATATATATATATATACGATTTGCAATTATATAATACTATATATTAATGTATATAACAAGAATCCACCCAGTATCATCCAAGCAACCCCATTAACCCAGCTATTCTGGCCCTGAACGTTTGTCCACAGCAGTTCTGCAAATGCTCCTTTTTCCATGGCAGCTGCGCTTGCGGCGCCGCCCGCGCTGCCCAGCTTCTCGCGTCCTGAAGATGTTCGATGGGTTTTGGTCAACATGTAGTCACCTTAAATGTATTTACCCTCTGGCTATTTAACATAGCCATGGAAAATCCACCATTTATAGATGATTTTCCCAGCTAGAAACCTCCATTTATAAGGGATTTTTCCATGGCTATGTTAAATAACCAGACGGTAAATGTGGTGTATGAACTTCCCCTTTAGCCGGGATATGAACCATGCCCGGCCTCTAAGCACCTCCAATATCTATAGCTAGCGAATCACATGAACCATTCCCAATTGATATATTATGGCAAATCAAGATATTGACGGATTGTCTATTGCCAGTAAGGTAGTATAGATTTCTGAGACCAGTTTCAATGCAAGTTTCTGATACTGGCTGTGATATCAGGAGCCAATCATTGCAAGTATCACCAAACTACCTGATGACTGATGAGCGCAGACGCTTTCCACAGCTTTCAATCAGCAAATAAGTTCCAGTAAATCCAACCTATCCATGCTTGTGATTTGTGGGTATGCCCATGAGTCCATGAATTGTCAGGGCTAGAAGCCCCATTATTGGAGCACATCTTGACTATCCTAATCAAAACATTTGCCGCATTTCAGGAGAATTCAACAATATAACACTTATATAACGTAGATCATAAAGGTGACAAGTGCATGTGTTTGTACATTCAAAACATGTGTAAAATGTTGTGTAAACAAAATGTCCGTCCTAGTTGCTCCCATGAACTATCAGAAGGAATTCTCTGCAGCCCTGGACCTTCTGCACAATGCTTTGCAAAGGCATGGACCTCCGATGTGACGAGTTGGCTTGTTGGTGGCTTCAGCCAGCCTGAAAAAAAGTCATCTAGCACCAAACAGCTGGGGTCATTATCAAATTCCCAATCATGTTAAACCAATGTACAAGGCATGAGTAAAAAGACTTTGAAACATACCACAGCCCGGTGTGACAAGCAAGGAGACTTTCAAAGACATGAAAGTCCCCACCCCTGTGATACGGTACATGGAATGGGTAAGGGGACTTTCACATGAAAAGTCACCATACTGTGCAACTTTACCATCATGGTAGTCGAGATCAACTTGAAACACAAATCTTGAAACGAGGAAATCCTCAGATCATGTTCAAAAACCTCCGTAATGTGGCAAACCCAATTATGAACTATCCCATTACAAGGGGTTTGCCACATTACAGCATGTCAGAATCACTTTGCCTTCGTGCATTTTTCACTCTGTGACTTCAACTTAAGTCGCACGGTGGCTATTTCGCAGTGCCTTAATTAGGTACCCACATGACCCAAATTTTGCCCAAAAGTCTTGCCTTTCTTAGATACCTTGTACTGTTCATGGTTATGCACACCCCTAACTATTGATACTGATATTGTGATATTATCCCATAATGATGTTGGTGCTTAACCACCAACGATCGCAAAACCACACATCCTCTTTCTCCATGATTTCCCCATGTATAGATATCATCAAATATTCCATACTATCCCATATCAATCCATATTTTCCCATGGTAAAACCACACATGTCCCACAAGAATTCATGTAATCCTTGTGTGTTCCAGTGAACTGCATGGATCTCCCGCCGACCTGTTCCACAAAGGAACGATTGGACAAGGCGTAGGGCCCGCGCACTTCTCGCACCTGACGATCCAGGTCTAGACCTGATTATCTGGATATTGATGGAGTTACCCTCTGGTAAACATACAAAAAGCTTTTGAAGCCATGGCCATAGAAATAGTGGATTTTCCCATAAAAAATGGTGATATTCAATAGTTATGTTAGTTTACCAGAGGGTAACTCCATCAAAAAACAGGGGGATTTACATGAGATTGACATGGTTTAACCCTGCTAACATCTGATATATTATAAGTGTAAGTGCATCAAAACAGGAAGATTTGCATGGTTTATATAACAATCCTGAAATGGGGACTTTTACTGTCCATGATGTATTGGACCTCATTATGGATGAATGATGAATGGGTCCAATACTATATCATCAAGGGAATGGTTTCGTTTAATCCCTTGTAAGTGGCATATTGTGGCTTACAATCGTCTACTACAGTATCAATTTAGTAACTTCATGGTTACATCCTCATATGAGCGCCAAATTCAAAAGACACAATTCTAAACCAAGTGCTTCTGAAGGTGTTCATTGATACGGGAAGGAGCTAAGCGACCGGGATGATCACTGAAATTGGTGTCCAGGGATAGCCGAGATGAAGCTCCAGGATCATACCCAACAGTCAGTATCAGTATCCCTCAAGTTTTACGACTATTCACAAAATGATTATCCTCAAGTTTATGCCAAATATGAGATAGTTTACTTCCTGTAGCTTAGCTACTTCAACCCAACATGTTGTTGCGTGAATTCCATACTTTGATGAAATGTGTATAAATAAATGAATAAATATATATATATATATACATTGTATAAATAAATGAATAAATATATATATATATACATACATACATACATGCTGACATAGTTTGATAGTTTTGATGGTTGACCCAGTTGAATCAATGATGTGTTCCTGCAGAAAGGACTAGTTTGCATTGAATAGAATTTATTTCCATCTACCCATTGTGTGCGAAAAATGGTGGTGACCCCTGTACTTGTCAACCCACCAAGTCTATGAGTCTATGCCCACAATGGCTATATTAACATAGACCCTGAGAATAGCTATTTTTAGAGGAAACTAATCTTCCAATTCCTATCTGCCAGGGTCTATGTTAATTTACCAGATGGTACCACAAAAAAGAAACAACAAAAGGATCGAAAAGTCTTTGTGGCTGTTGCTGAATTGTAACCCCATGCGACGAAGTTGAGAGTTTGATGGTTGAATCAACCTGTACGTTGATGATGAAACCCAGACGTTTTCTATATATCAAACATATATCAAACATATATCAAACATATATCAAACATATATCAAACATATATCAACCATATATGAATATAAAACGTGAATTGTAGTAATTCACTAATTAGGAACCGTACGTCAATCATGTATCCATATATGAATCACTGGATTGGTTTATGAGAAAATTTCCAGGAAACCATGGTTTTTACCATCAAATATGGGGGTTTCCTGTAAATGTTCCCATAAACCAATCCAATGAATGAAGCATATCACTGGTTGATTTCCCATCTTTTCACCATTAAACTCCTCGCTCCGCCGGCGCCTCTTGCACCGCCTCCTCAGGCGCCACTTTGCCTTTCGCGACCAGAAAGGCGGCGGCCACAGCGCCGGCGCCTTGGACGGCGCTGAGTGGTGAAGAGAAGGCCTTGGGGCCCTGGGGGCAACGGGAAATCCCTTATAAATAGAGGATTGACCATGATATATTTGAACCTTAAATCCGTAATCAACAATGACATATCCATGATAAATAGAGTCGTAAACAATGTTTAACAATCAACAACCAAGAACCAATCATATTTATGTATATATATATATATGCATCAATTCAACCAGCAACAACCAATGAAAATGACCACAGACATGATAATCATAACCATTCATTAACCATCAAATCATTCAGATAAGCCGACGATTCATGACTAGTGATAACTATTGATCGTTTTTGATTTCTATGATTATTAAACAGTCATGTTACAATAATTAGAGTCATATTATTCATCACGGCTGCTCCCTGGCCACCCCAGATACGTTTGGGAGGGAAACTGATTCACCTCTAATAGGTTTTAGCAACTCTGTCATGATTATTAATCAGTGATACAACAAATGATTACTATGAGCATATTGCTGCACTTCAGATATTTGCAACCAATAGATGAGGTCAAATTAAATTTGGATACAATACAGGATAGGGATTGATAGCAAAAACCTTCATATCTGGATACATTTGGGATAGAATCAAATGGGATACAACTATTCGGACTGGATATTATATTTGATAATGGTGTGATATTTGGCACATAACAACTTCAAGCACAAGTGATAGAACATCTAAGAACTCTCAACATCTAAAGAAAGAGAAAACAACATGAGCACTTTAACTCGCAACGCATCTAATACCTCCCAAAATCTCTGCTTTACTGTTACTCGTTTGAGGCCAATCCTGTCGACCTTGGGCCCTGGCGATTCTCCCCTCGGAGGCAATGAATGAGCACCCGGCGACCTCTGACACGAAAAAACGCTCGGACGCGGTGCCGGAACAAATCATTCAAGCTACTCATTAGTAGTACCGCATAATATTCCAGTACAACAATATATATATATATATACATCATACATATATATATATATATATGTACATACATATATATATATATATATCATATATATAAATATATATCTGTACATATCGACACATCGTTGGATTGCAAGAGCCTCACATAGACACTGGGATGTTTTCCCTGACCAGGATTTTCCAGGTGGGAGCTTGACTCATGTGGGCACCAGGTCTGTATAGAGGGACAATATCTGCATGTATGTCTGTATAAATATGTGTATATGATTGTATAATATTTATAAAATATTCATGAATACTAGTGCCAAGCTCTAATTTCCACAGAAAACCATGTGAGCCTACAATCGACCATGGGTCAAAGAAGAGGAAAACCCTGCAAGTCAGGCTCTTTGGTTCAGTCGCAATGGTTTATTGGCCCGTCCCCTCTTGTTTTTTTTCTTAATCCTTTTTTCCCTGGCTAAATCACCACTGTTGCTGCTGTTAAATTCCCATATATGTTGGTCAAATCCACTTGTTGCTGGTTTTTCGTCCCGTTGAATCACTCCTTTTCGTCGTTCTGGCTTAATCCCATGGTTCTATCATGTTCTATCTCACCTTTGTTTTTGCTTCCAACTTCCAATCCTCATCTTTGTTCGTCCAAATACCCATGGCTGCACCGTCCAAAAGGCACCTGCATCCAGCTGCTCTTGGATGAAGTCGCAGGCCACGGGGAAGTGAACACCTAGGACACTGGGTCGAATGTTTCATCTTGAATCATGCTACAGTCGTTGTTACCCTCTGGTCATGACCAACATAGCCATGGAAAATCCCCTATAAATGGATGTAAATGGAGGTTTTAATGGGAAAATCATCCAAAATAATCAAAGGGTATATGTTATTGTGATATATTATGATTCTGATGGTGACAATGATGGTGATGGTGATAGTACTGGTGATGGTGCTGGAGCTGGTGCTGGCGGTGGTCATCTCCCCATTTGCCACATCTTGTCAAGCTTCCACACTTGGCGGTTGATGACACTGAAACCCTTTCCCCGCTTGTGCTCGTGAATAGTTCACCATATTCACGTGGCCTTCAACAACCTATGGCCTGTTGCATATTGGTTCCTCCCATGCCAAGAAGTCACGACTTGGATGATTCCTTAAGTTCACATTTAGGGTTCTATTGGTATAAACATGTATAGGCTAGGCCATACCTAATCTTAGCACCTGAAGCTTCCCTATAGTTGTTTATTGATTCACCAATTGGGGCTATCATGTGGTTTCTCAGTGTTCAAAATCACCCAACAGCTGCAGGCAGTTCCTGGGCCTTGGAGAACCATCTCACATTGTGCCACTAATAACCAAGTGGTTTATAAGTCATCGTCCCTCTCGTTATTTAACAGTTGCGAGCGAAAACCACCATCTCTAATAGGTAAATCACAATTTTAAACATCTATAAATGGGCCATTTTCCATGGCCATGCTAAATAGCCACAGGGTAAGTGGAATATCAGAGGTTATTTATCTGAATAAAACCTTAAGTGGTTCATATACCAGTCACAACTGGTGTTCCATGACACTGCAAATCATAAGTCCTCAAAGTGGATAACATCCACGCTTCTCCCATGTCATCTGGGTAAACTAGTCGCACAACCACCCACGTCCTGATCGCCCTGGTGTCCGTACCCATGTCGTACGCTTCCAGGCCCTTAACCGCCACCTGAGGCAAGGGGTTCAGGATGATCCAGAACTAGCGGATACCTCCAAGATTAGGTGACAAAAATGTTCAAATGAAAGAACTTCGATGTTAAGATGTGTTAGGACCCAAATTTTGAAGTAGCTATGGAATATCGGTAAAAATGGACCAAATATGACCATAAATAAAGTCATAGATCGCTTTCCTGTGAACTACAGATTGTGGCAATTTGCACTTGCAAATATCACTCATGTTGCTCATGTTGTGGTCGAAATTATAATTTGACACCGCCCCATTGAAGTGCCCACATTTTTCCAGTGGGGCAGGTCCCCAACAGCATGTAATGCCAAGCCCGGATTAACAAACCCCTGGGCAGTTCAAAGTAAGGGGGGGGGGTGCCATTTGAGTAGCAAATGACATCATTCTTTCAGGATAAAACAGCAGCTTGTCAACCAGGGTGAATAGGTTTGTCCCTGAATCCTGGCGATTGTGGGGAAGACGGACCTGTGAGGCCGCTGGCCCCCATCTCATTTCAATTAGGCAGAATTTATAGGGACCCCCAAGGATGGTTATGGGGGTCCAATCCTGGGCCCAAAAAAATCCGTGGATTTCCCTCAACTTTGGGCCCCAAAGTTCTCTCGCCTCCCCATCAATAATGATGGCTTCCGCTCGATCGCGATCTCGCGCCGGCAGGGCGCAATATCTGAGCATCGTGGCTTCTGGTTCGATTTTAAGGGAGACCCGAAAAGTTTTGGCCATCGTACTAAGGGTCTGTCTGCAATGTGGTACATTGGCCATGTGATGGAAACATCTGGAAACATGTGTTTTTTTTTCTCAGTGGATTTTGAGGTACCCTATTTTAAGACTAAGCCATAAGGAAAATGGTTGATGATCCCAAGTTGAAATCACAAGTTGCACCATTTTCCAAGGTGAGCAAAATGGTTTGGTTCATCATTCCACCGGATCATCCCCCAAAAGTTGAAACAATGATGAACAAAACCATGTGTGGTTTTGGGCTCCCAACTTTTGAGACTTCCCCACAGTCATCGGATGTTGATGGCCATTGGATGGTCCCTGTGAATGGATGTCCATAGCACAAGTCATATGGTTGATGTGGTTGGCAAGCTGGCCCCTCTCATGATATATAGTGTCTTGAGGGACCCCCACTGCTTAAGGGACCCCATTCCCATGGTTACACTTTCCTGACAACGGAAGGTCGACGGAAGGTGTTTCTATGTTTTTCTCATGAAAGTGACATTGGAAGATTGTGGGAATGCTGTCAAAGTCATATTGAAACATCACAGTTGGGCCTGGAGTAGTATATAGCAGTCATGAACAAGTCTTACTCATCATGCGAAGTTCAAGGATCAACCCAGTGTGTTGATGGACCCAGAACCAACAAATGTCATGTCGGATTTAACCAATACATAGCAGATACAGAGGCATAGCATCCTGGAGTAGATCAAAAAGTGATCAATCATAGAATGTGGGGCCCCCTAGATAGCTAAGTTGGTTGAACTAACTAGGTTAACTATGGGTTATGGTAGATATATCTATAGTTAATGGGGCTTATAAACCAACTTATAACTAGGGGGCCTCACATTGTAGAATATCCCCCCATTTCAATTCCAAGATGATGTTCCGATAAGTTGGTTCATTGGATTGGGTTAAGGGACAATTTACAGGAAACCATGGTTTTTCCTATGAAATATAGGGGTTTCCTGTAAATTTTCCCTTAAACCAATCCAATGATTGGTGGCTGCTAACCCATTCATATGCCCATTGCGGTTGGCTCGTGTCGATCATTTCCATTCGGGTTTAAGATTTGAACATCTCCAACGGTCACCCACTGCGGCACAATGCTTTGCGCCGGCCTCTAGGGTGTGAAAAATTGGGAGGGTCTGGGTCCCACTGGGTGCGAGTCAAAATATGATACCTAAAAATAAGATGAGTTCCATAATACATTGCTATATAATGTGGGTAAAACAACAATAAACCATCCATTTGGGAATGGTTTATACCAACTATTTATGGTGATTTGGGGGATGGTTTATTATTGTTTTACCACACATTAGTGGCAATGACTGAAAATGGATCGTTGGGCCATCTTTATCCATTCCCATCGGAAAGTCAAGGTAGGACGATTCCCACCTCCTGCATTCCCACGTCTCAGCCGATGCTGAAAGCCGTGTCCACGTTGTCATGGTGACTGATCCAGATACCCTCTGGTAAACTAACATAGCTATGGAAAATCACAATTTTTTATGGGAAAATCAACTATAAATGGCCATTTTCAATAACAATGTTAAATTACCAGAGGGTACTTGGAATCCTCACTCCTTCATCTCAGAGATCGTGAGGAGCTCGCGCGCTTGTGTTTGACTTCCTCTTTTGTTTGTCTCCGATTCTTGGAGCCATAGCACTGTTGTGAGTGGCGTGTTGCTACTTTCACTAACTAGTCACCGTTTCAGCATCCCACAATTCCAACGCCGTTGTGATTATATTGAGCATGTGAACCTGAATCCGAAACCTTTTCATTCTCCTGCATTGCTTGTTTCAGATTGACTTTTATCATTTGTTATCATCCAGTTGTGCATGGCTCAGAATTGCTCTCCCAAAAGTGCAGATGCCTCAACTATACCTTGCATTGCTTAATTGGCTCTATCCACATCCATATACTGTATATAATCTACTGGATAGGACTTATCATAGAACACACAACTTATAACTATCATTTACAGACTATGTTCTACTCTGTTCTACTACTATACTATGGCTCCAAAGGATTTATCACTTCTGATTCACAGAACCAACCCCTCGCCCTGCCTGCAGCCGAAGACCTCCCCCAGGAATGCGTCTCCGTTGCGCGGCAGGGCGCGGAGAGAGGTCTCCAAGTCCTGGAAACGAGACGCTGGAGCGCTGTCAACGTGACGTGAGGATTTGGGTTTCTTGGGATTTCTGGGAACTTGCATCAATAGCTGTGGGGATTTCTGTGAATTTCATGGGGATTCTCTGTTTTTTTCGGGATTTCATGATCAATCGCTGGTGTCTGTGGGGATCTCTGTGGAAAAACTGAAGGATTTAACTGGTTCAACCGTCAACAATAGTGGTTTGATGGGCTTCCATGGGGATTTCGATGTCAATGGATGGCTTTACAGGAACATGTTCACCGGCAACGATTTTTAGGGTTTTCCTGTACATTTTCCCGCCATCCCATGTTGATGTATTCAGCAGTCATAAGGTCTAACCCAGGTTTATGGAAACATATATGTGTTATCTCAAAAGGGGCAGTTTAAGCATGTTTAAGCCAAGTTAACAAAAACCATAGCAAAACATCCATCTAAGCAAATACTGAATAAGAGTGTGGGGGGGGTTACTAGTGGATTCTCCCTTCACCATGTTCACCTGCAGCTGGAACTATAAGCTACTTGCTAAGGGGGGTAAATGGAAAACTCAGGAGGTGTGATATCCTAGAGTTCCAAGAAGACATACTAGTCAATGGATTGGTTAATGGGAAAATTTACAGGAAACCATGGTTTTCACCATCAAATATCGAGGTTTCCTGTAAATTTTCCCTTAAACCAATCCAGTGATACTAGTGGTATCTCAACACAAGCATGTTTTTCTCAGGGAATCTACACGCAAGTGGAGGTTGTTACGTTTGGGGGTGTTGCTTGAACGATTCTGTAAGTTTCTCCATCGCTGGTTCATCGCTTAATATATAAAGATTCCAATACTCATTTCCAACATCTAGTACTATAACAACCCCATGCCCCCATGCGCCAATAAAAAATCAACCGAGAAATCCCAGTAGATTCCCATTAAATCTCATTAAAATCCTATTTTATTCCTTTGAAACCTCCATTTCGAATGGTCCAAAGATTTTTCACTTTTTCTTCCAGCGACTCCCGCGCGGCTCTCACCTGCCAGCGCTCAACTGCTGCTGCGGGCTCGCTGCGCCATGGCCGCATCTGGTGCAAGTTGCGGTGTGACTTGGAGATGTCAATGGAGGATGCTGCAACTAACAGTTGCCACCAGAAAATATGCGTTTTTTTACATGGTTTAAATGTAGTTTTATACGGTTTAATAGGGATCAGAATGGATTGATATTGGGATAATCTATAATATAAAGTCATCCAGAGAATCGAATTTTCACTAACATGAGAATATCTTTCAAAATCCTATATTCTATCTAGTTCAGGATGATCATGCAATATGTGTCATGGTATACGGCGTATGGTCAATTCATGGATATGTAAATTCCTATTAATGGATTGATGACCATCCCCCAACGTGTGAGAACAACCCCTGTTTTGACCAATAAATGAAACGTGAAATGTGGATCCCTGAAGATTGGCAACGTGCTTTACATAATTATAACTACAGCATATGTATATATATATATGTGTGTACTATTGATACCATCAACAGCCACTTTGTATTAGTTGTAAAATCTTGCAAACTGTTTCCTCTACAAAAAAACAACTCGAGTCTGTAAGAAATGAGGCCGCCAACAAATGTCTCGGGTTGCGGCGTCCATCGTACGCATCCCCCAACGAGCAGTGAACGTACTTTCCAAATGATGGATGATACCCTCTGGTAAATACACATAGACCCTGGCAAATAGGGATTGGAAGATGAGTTTCCTCTAGAAAAAAACTATCCTCAGGGTCTATGTTAATTTACGTTGACATCCCCAATTGAAGTTGGTGAACGTCCATGAATATTGCAAATCATCATTCTCCTGCTCTGTTGCTCAGACGCCTGCATGACAAAAGTGGAACACCCCATGTTCAAGACACCTCTACTTTTTTTGGAAAGATATATCTATATATGTAATATAAATATAAATATATCAAAACTGTGGGATTCAATGCCACTCTTTGAGGGGAATAAGAGGGGCACCATCTGGCTTTCAACGGCGCCTTGAAGATCCAATCATCCAAGGCGCAGTTGACCACTGCCTGAATTTCCAACCTCAAAGCAGCAGAGGGAAGATATTTTCTGGTCAAGTAGAACAGATCTGAAAAGAGAATGCTGCCATCACCCTTCTCGGTTTCTAGATTCTATAGATGATTTCCCATTAAATTTCCCTGGTGCATCAGGAGGTGTCCACGATTTTCCAAACATGTTGCATCATAGAATGCTGCTTTTCAAGGCGTTTCTAGAAGCCACCAAAGCCACCACCGTAGCTTAAAACCCAATGACGCTGGCTGGTTGGTGAGCTCCCCTCCTGGGCAGCAACCTATCTATCTGGTGTTTGGTTGTAAAACACCCTGGTAGGCTGATTTTTTGATCCCCAAACAGAATGGGTCACATTTGAGGATTGGGATGCTTCCTGTCATTCTATGTCCATCAAGAACGATTTTTCAGCGGGACTAGCCATCATCTGCACTAGCAAATGATCAGCCAAAGAGTGAGAACATTACAACACCACAAAGAGGAACCATAATTTCATAATTGGATGTGCATCCCCGCATCCCCCATGTCTTTCCCAAGTCAGTTTTTTTGGATAACCCGAGTTCGGGGACTTACCCAGACTGAATAAAATGCAAAGATCATAGGTGGTTCTCGTGTTCCCCGGAAAAAAAACTTGGCTCATACCCTCCAGTAATCCAGCATGGCAATGGAAAATCGTCCATTCATAGATGATTTACACAGCTATAAACTTCCATTTAGTTGGGGAATTTCCCAGCCACTGTGATTTTCCAACTGTAGATCTACCATCAACGCCCCGTCAACAAGGCATGGCACGGGTTGGCTCCCAGCAGCACGTCCCAGGCATCTGCCTGGGTTATTCATCTGGGGGGTGACATTGTGCATGAACAGTACTTGATGATTCATCAAAATGTGGTTGATGGTTTTGGGAACTTCTGTAAATCATTGAAATGAGTTTGTCTGAGAAAATCATGGTTATATAATCTTATATAATGATTGAACCCCATCTTAGTGGCTTGAGACCACAACCTTTCAAAAGTCGGTTGAACCCATGTTCGTTATTTGGGTCCTCGTGTTTGCTTGATGGTTTAAACACAATGTGTTGATTGTTTTCTACCGCAATGTTTCTGCAGATTGACTTGCTTACACTCTTACACCAAGGTTTACACATCACTAAGATTCATTTAGGCTATATATATATATATATAAATATAGCTTTGTACTATGTACATTGTTGTGCCACTATCACTCACTGAATCACCTGGCCGTCCCAACTTTTCCAAAACACTTGAATTTTTCACATCCAGTTGTGCAAGAATTAATCAAGTTGTGGGATTGAACATCGAACATCGGGCAAGGCCAATCAGTTCTCCAAGGGTTCAGTAACCAATCAG
The DNA here is from genome assembly GCA_003297045.1 of Symbiodinium sp. clade C Y103. Classification (NCBI taxonomy): domain Eukaryota; class Dinophyceae; order Suessiales; family Symbiodiniaceae; genus Cladocopium; species Cladocopium sp. clade C. Next base: position 13,123 of record BGPT01002203.1, on the reverse strand, counting down.
TAACCAATCAGTTGTCCCCACCAACTTCAAGTTGGCGTCTTCAGCTACAACGGTTACCCTCCGGTGATCAAATGTGGCGTGCTGGAAAATCCACCATGTTTAGAGGACTGGTCCAGCTGTAACCATCCATTTAGTGGGATTTCCCAGCTTGCCATGTTTGATGACACCGAAGGGAAAACACGGCTGTTATTGGTCAATAGGTGTCCCTATGGCTTATCATAATCCATCATAATCCACATTAAACCATGTAGGTATATGTAGGTTCACAATCCTCTATTTCATAAGCAATCAACAATTGTTTTCAATTGGCTCAACTACCCAGCTATCCAGACTTGATCCACAGCCGTCCGGGTGACCTGTGTACCCACCAGGACGTCTGGAAAAAGTCGCAGCGGGCTGGCACTCAGAAGCTTCAAGCTAGGCACCTGGCCAAGGCAAGCGATGGGAAAAATCCATGGGAAACAGGGAAAACAACAATGGCGGATTTAATCGTTAAAACCCGTTAAAAATCCCATCAAAGATGTAGTTAACCAAATAAGATTCAACTAATGGGGATAAAGCATATCAAATGGGGATTTAACCATGAACAACCATGAAAAACATTGGACAACACTGGATGTGGTGGGAGAAGACCAACCAATTTATGGTGTGTTATGGATTTTGTGGGATACAATGACCAACGACGGAATGATTCGAACTGGACATGAGTTCGGGGCTCTTCTTGGATCGATATCACGGAAGATATGGTTTTGACCCAAACATAAGGCTTTCCTGTCATTAGATGTTCACTTCATCAAATTCCAACATTAAGCAGGAACATCTGGTTAACATATGCTGATATGACTCACTTATATTCAGTTCATATTCGACCCCACCTGTCACATCCAGTTGGAATCCATATGACTTAGGATCAACCTCTTGAGATCAAAGCCATACAAATGGTACTCGAGCCACGTCGTGGATCATCAAATGGGTATCTAACATCCAGTGTTTGACTTTGCTCTTGGTAGCACGTTTATGGGTATGCAGTGTTTTGCTTGATTCTTTCATCCACCTACAGCAGAGTCCATCTCAGATCACACATGTAAACAAGGATCCCGCTTTCGACAGGTGACCTTTATTGCAAGCCCAATAACATCTGTTCGCATGAGATTAGGGACAAATTAGGCGTCGAGAATATGGCTGTGGGAACCTCAATTGTATGTTGCTCATATGGCATGGAGGTCTCTCTCTCTATCTCTATTCTATTTGTAGTTTATGTGTAATCGTCTCACTTCTACGAATAGATATATGTACTGTAAGAACATTTCTATTGTCTTGAATCTCCATCTAGATTAAAAAAAAAAACACAATTTACTATAGTATCATGTTACATAGATTAAGTAAAGCTATAGATACATTAAGATGTAAAACATAGCCATGTTATAAAGAATCATCTATAGTAAAACAGCTACCATGGCATTTCAAGGATGATGTCGCCAGCATGGGACCTGGATTTCGGATGGAGACTAACCATCGGATTTGGTAGGCAATGTTGACGGTCCCTTCCCAATGACAGAAATAGCTAAAAAGAAAAATGATGACAAATACCAACACAAATAATACAGCAACGATTAATTCTTAATTCTACTTATATATATATATGTGTATTATATATATATATATCCCCAAGACTGCAGTAACAATGCTACCGGCTACCATAATCATAATGTATCATAGTATCGCGAAAAGTAATTGTTGTATCTGGCTGGTGCTGCCCAACTGAATCCCCAGCCGAGTTTGCCAACACCTCCATAGCGCCATGGCCAGCGGAAAGTCACCGACCGCCGCGGGGACACTGGGGACAGCTGACCTCCTTTTAGGAGGGGTCCCCGGCTGGATCACACCAACGGTTGAACTGGTGAGTGTTGAAGTGGGGGTAAACCAATATTGAAGTGGGTGGATTTTCCAAATCTATGTAAATTTACAGGAGGGTAAATGGGATGAACCCAGCAATGCGAATCTTGAAGGGAACCCCATGGAAACATCTTGAGTTCAGCTGGAGTGGGAAGCACGTAAGGAAGAATACCTGGGATAGAAGAACGATTGAAGAGCAATAAGGATAATAATCCCTCTCAGAATTTGGAAAAAAATAACAAAAATATGAAATGAAGTGGCCTAATTATAAGATGGTCTGTAATCTTAAGCAGGAAATCGTGATTCTACTGAGAAAGTAAGGTAGATCACCCTATGACATCTGCAGAAAACATCCTGGTTTTCCCACCACCACCAAGATGAATAGAACTACGAGTAGCAGTGTATTTCACCAACATCCACACTGTTCGTGCTCTGTCCTTCACCCCACCATAGTTTGATTGGTTTTGCTTTTCTGGAATTACCTTTAATTTGCAAAGAAGTTCAGCAATTTCACGGGTCTTCGAAGCCCAGGGTTGCAACACGAAGCATGTAGCTGCCCACCTCTTGGATGGCCTTCCTTTCAAGCCCAAACGGCTTTGTGCATCAAACGAGCATCACCGGGCCAAACCATGAGACTTTGAACGGAGAAAAACAAGTTGGACCATCACCCCAGGCAATTGCAACCTGGTGAAATGTGTTGTATCTGTTCATCTACAGAGAACCATTTAAGTCCAGGTATTTATAGTGTGGGGATGTGACCAGAGACAATCAGATGGAAGTAAAATGATGTATGTATAACATAACTGTAATAATTTGGATTGGTCTAGGTCAAACTCTGGCCCGTCCAAAAGGTTGAACAATTGTGGGTCTGAAGGTCTGAAGGCTCTTAACCCATACCAAGCACTGCGATTTTTTCTGCATCTAGTCTTCCTCATGCTGTTTATCCAGCCTTTGTCGCACACTCAGCACTTCATTGTCTTCCTCCACAGTGGTGTTGATGCCACTGAGCAAATTCACGATCAGCAAATGTTTCGAATCTCCTGGCACGTTCGATCAAAGACACTAAGATGATCTAAGATGATCTAAGATGATCTAAGATGATCCAAGATGATCCAAGATGATCCAAGATAAACCCCGAAGTCAGTATTGATGTGGTTATGGCTCAGACTGCAATGCCCGACCGAAGAGGGCTTCTGACCCCGATGGCTTTGCCTCTTGGCGTCTATCATGGTCTTCCCCCCTGGCCAGATCATAGAAATGCTCGTGCTAGGGAAAAAAAACAACAGTAGTTTTGTATGGTTTTGTTGTAAGTCCATTGCGCATCTATATCTCAAGCATTTTGAAGCCATCTGCGAATGCCATCGTTCTTTCACTGCAACTTACTTTCTGCCAATTCGGGGACTAGCAACAACGTGGGAGCCAGATTTTTGCAAGGGGTTGCTGATCAGGCAGTACGGTATCAGCTTCTAGTAACGTTAACACTTGCAAATACAATAGGCATTTTAGTTACCCTCCGGTAATCAAACGTGGCAATGGGAAGTCCACCATGTATGGATAAATTTCCCATTAACACCTCCAGTATAGAGGATTTTCCATTGCCACGTTTGATTACCAGAGGGTACCCAGTTTGCGTAGCTGATTACAGACCCACTACAACAGAACTTAATTTTCAGCTATAGGTAATGTAGGTGGTCTTCCTGACCGATTACATGGGTAGATACCTCCCATGGCAAACAAACCTTCAAACAAGTACTCCATCCACAAACCTCCTTATTGGTCTCAGCCCGCCCCCCAAACTAGTAGTAGTCATTGAGGAATATAGTCCCAGAGATGAACATTCAGAAGTCATTCAAATCATATGCAACAGAAATCACATCACCACCCCATTGACCTTGATGCTATGGAATAAGCCCCAAAGAAATTGAGGGTTGTTGGTGGTAGCGCCGACTAAGGTCACCTTTCGGTGGGTCATGCCCAACGAATTCTGGTGGTTATCCTATGTTATACCCTCCGGAAATCAAAGAGGGCACTTGAAAATCTGTTGCAAATGGAGCTTTTAACCGGGAACATCAACTATAAGTGGTCGATTTTTCATTTCCATATTTGATTACCAAAGGGTACCACCCGATTATATTCCCATTTAGATGTTGGATTTAAACATGTCCAGTCCTGGGCTCAAGATCAACTTGTTTCCCAGCGACACAATGGTTCTTCGCACCTTCCTCAAGTGGGTCACCAACCAAATCAACAGGGATAGGAATTCCCCTTATGCTAAGGCATGCGGGTTTTTCAAGAATTGCAATCGATGAAGTCCAAATTTGGCAGACTTTCCAATCGAGATGTGGTACCCTGATATCCCCAATTTAGTAGATGTTCAAATGGGATTCAAGTACTGAGAGTATACTAGATCGGAGATTTGACTGACAAAACATGGATTGGTTTTACCAGGACAATTCAATGTTTGCTGACCGTCCATTTATCTGAGCAAATTACTCATGCTATCTAATCATCATTCACAAACTGGAAATAGATGGAAATAGCATTGCCAAACTTAGATATCCTGCAAAACAACAACAACAACTTATTTATTGTGTTGGTTTATAGTTATTATATACATATATCTCAATGCATTGCAAAATATATTAAGATCAAACTATGAAGTTTTACGAACCACTTTCCAGCTGGTGAAACCAGCTGGTTTCACCAGATGTTGGGCAAAGCCATGTTGTATTGTTTTGTCAAATATCTCCCATTGAAGTTTTGGATAGTTTTTGGCTCTATAAATTCATATCATGGGATGATCCATTGGATGATCTACCTCGAGGTCCTAACCACCACATTTACGTCGTTTCTTGGCGTTTTAAACGGGGGCTCACAATGTCACCAAGGCGCTCGATGGGATTCCTGGTGCGTTTGGAGGCTTCCTTCAACTCACCTTGCAGGTGAATTCACCGACATTTGACGATCTCACCATCCAAACTGGGGAGTTGAACTGCAACAGTTCTGATTCCAACATATGTCAAGAAAATACGATAATACACTTATCAAATATTAATTATCAATACTAAAAAGGGACAATCGGAACTGTGGAATTCCTTCTTCAAACCAATTTTAGAATATTTTAGATGGGTGAAAAGCACTGAAAAGCCTCATGCTGGTGAAATCAATATATTTTCCTCGAATTCTCCGACAGATTTTCCGATACGATGTGAAATCGTGTGAACTTCACACATCTTTTCGCATACCCTCCGGGAGCCACCCACCTCCGTTGCCAAACATATTCTTTTTCCTCTGGGGCGCCATGGCCAATGCGGGAAAAGGTGACGAAAAAACTGTTTGAATCAGATGGGTATGGACCCGCCCACACATGGCTTGTCATTCCTAAAATTGAGGGTTTGTATGGGTTAGTGGATGACAAAAAGATTGGAGCATAGTCTCATAGTTGAAATCTAAATCAAGCCTTTTGGAAGGCGATCAAATATGGGAGCAGAAGTATGGGAAAAAACATAGAAAACACAAGGGCTTGTCCAATCCTTTTGGTGGCAAAGCATGATGATAAACCACACTGTGACAAACCCAAATCACCAGTCAAAACAAGCAGCGACGAATTCAAACAGAAACTTGTGAGGAGGTTCACGTCAATGAGATGAAACTTTGAACATAAATATGACTCTAAGTCAACATTCTCTATGTGATACTTCGATGAAAGTCGTCCCATGTTCAATACGCTGTTCAAACAGAGAATCATTTCCAACAATCATATGATCCCTTCAAAAATCTTCAATATGAACCAACTTACAGTCATTTCCTGACATTTGCAGTCCTGTTGTTCCCTCCTTTGTACGACTTCTTCGCTTTGCCCGGTCGTTTTGTCATTCTCTGCCGCGCCGGCGCGCGCTGCGGCGCGCGCGAGACCCGCTGGACGGCGCGCTGCGTGCGGCCCTGCTTGCGGACGCCCTGCTTGGGCATCTGCTGCGCAACCGAGGGTATGGAGGTCTCGTCCTGCAATGGGATGATGAGGTGATGAGCCAAGTGAGATAACATAGAAGCTATGAATATTCGACCATTTCATATCTATGTATATACGTAGATATCCTATCATGTGTTATGAACCATGAACCATAAACATCCATAAACATCAATAAATAATAAGATCAAATCCCGTATCACAACCAGAATATGTTTTTTTTGGTTTCCATTATTCTTTTAAGATCCTTTAACCATCAATCCGAAATCAAGACTTAGATGGGCCAGGATTTGTTTATTTTGCTGAATGGGTTCACGACATAGACCCAATATGACCCAATGACCAAACTAATGTACCCATCAAAGTAGCGATGCTTCAGGATACGGCTGATCTTGGATACTTAGATAGTCTGCACGACCATTTTGTGCCCACATGTGGCAGGCAAAAAACATCAACATACCCAAGCAAGGCTTACCCAAGGAGATGTGAAGAAGAATTGGGGCATAACACCCACTGAAGTGGGTAGATCAACAGTCCATGTATTTTTTGACATCTGTTTACCATCAAAATCTGGGCTATGGTAAATGTTGAAACAGCTAAGCTTGTTATCAATAGTGTGCATATGTGTGCATGTGATTTTTAAGCAGGCAAACTTGAGGCCAAGGAGTAAGGAACAAAAGCTAGCAAGGCAGGAACAACCAAGAGGACGTAGAAACACCATCTGACTCCTTCACCTCTCACGCAATCATGAGGAATCAAAGCTCGAACCCCAGCATCTAGGTGGAGGTTTGAAACACAAATCGTTGCATGCACATCGACAGTATCTCTTGCTGAAAGAAATGTCCTGTGCTCATGAAGATGAGTGAGTCAAAATGAAACTAGATGAATAGACGATGATGTCGTCTCACATCATCATGAATACGCTGCTAGCGATCTCAACAGACACGACTCCGGCCCAGGGGGCGATCTATAGGGGACGAGGTATGATTGAGCTGCTGGTCTCCTCAGTGAACTTCCAGAATTGGCTGAACTTCGGATCCATGATCACAGGTTCTCCGTCTCCACCTGAGCAGAAACATGCGGCTGCTTCAGCACCATGTAAACCCCAAAGAATTCAGCATGGAATCTAACAGCTGGACCATGGCCAGTAGTAAAATCATCGAACTGGCATCCTATTTTTTTCGGTTCAATGCTAAATGTTGGGGTGAACAAATGCAACTAACCATCTAAGATTAATACCGTACCATTTTTTTTGCAGGATTGATGGACGATTGATGGTTGAACCCCTCTAAAAAGAAGGACAGGTCAGGACACCTGTGAATTCCGAGCAGTCTCCCGAAGCTTGGGGTACCAGTGATAACGCATCACGTCTTGCACATTTTGTCAGTTCGAAATCAAATACAACATGTTACTATGTTTTGCCACACCATTTCAATGAACGGGCCCAATTTACGCCTGAAAAATACGTGCAGAAACATGTTCTCCATATGGGGATTGAGAGTTGGAGATTCAATTGTTGCGGTCTCAAGCCGTGGCTTTTCCCATGCCGACCCCCGTGGATCCCCGCGATCACCGGTGCCAGACTGAGGTGAGATTAGATTCGTTTCAGCCTGGTGATTCCAATGATTGTACATATAATGATAGATGTACATGATTCTCATGATTCTAATGAATTCATAGACTATGTACAATAATGAATTCATAGTGCTAAAACATGATAGTAAAACAATAATCAATAATGATGATGATAATGATAATGATGATAAACACGACAATAACGATAACAATGATAGTAATGATAGTCATGCTAATCGTGTTAATAATGATATTGAAGGGAATAATGGAGATAGCAATGATACCAATGAAAACAATGATATTGAAACTAACCTCATTAAATATTACGCGTATATATTATATGATATATGTAATATGTATGATATCATATCAATCTATGCCTCTAAGGGAAGAACCCAAACATCCTGAATGGGACTCCACAATGATCCACCACTTTCTACCAGGGTGAGGTTAGAGTCATGCAGTTGGAGCGGGATTCCGTTGGTCCAAAAGTTGTAGGATGCGTTGACGTCGAACCAGAGATTCCTTGAGATTCCTATGAAAATCCAAAGAATCTCCTCGAAACATCCAGTTCAAGCTTGGGTGTTGCAAACCACAATTCAAACCTTCCGAGGATGGAACTTCATGAAACCCTGATCACATGAGTTTCGCAGTTTGAAGAAGGCCACTTCGGCCCTGATTGTGACTTTGCATCCCAAAAAACCGAAGGTCCTGGTCCGGCCTGGTGCAAAAAAGACATGTCCTCCCACGGCAATGAGGTCCGTCCAAAGGGTCTCCTTCACTGCAAAAGAAGCTCCAAGGCCCTCAACGAAAACATGTGAGCCATTAAAATACCCTGGTTCAATGATTCATTTAGGGACTTACACTGCATTACCTGTTGGGGATTATGATAACCCATAACAGGGAAGCCTATGAACCAACTAGTGGTTGACCCTCCCCTTGAGCCAACTGAAAACCACCAAAACTTGGGGCAAATGGATCTGGAATATGCTGAAGCTTGGGGGGATCAGTGTCGAACTTCTACTTGATAATCCCTCACACAATGGTTGGCCAATGGGGATTCTGCAGATTCTCAAATCATCGATTCTGGCAATCTCAAACCTGTCAAGTGGAGTAGAAGTAGAACACCTGAACTAATCATCAATCAACCATCGATGGACCGTCATCTATCAACGATACATCCCTAATTGTGTGGTCGACCCCCATAATTGGTGATTCATGGTGATTCATTTTTCCCGAACTCATCATCAACCAACCCCAAAAGGTTGGAAACTCACAAACCTTCTCCTTGGCAGTCGGAGTCGACCAACTGAGCATTGGCCGTTGAGGACTGAGTCGCATGTGTTGCTTGTGATTCTTGGCGTCAATGATCAATACCTGGCGAAATCTGCATGGAAGTCCCCCAAAAGTCCATTTTTGGAGGTTCCATGGTCAAGATGTTCAATATTGGGAACATATTTACATACATCCGTGGGCGATGGATCCTGTATCTCCGTCTTTGCTAATCAAATTTCAATAGAGTTGCAAGTTGTAAACAAACGGTACGTGTTCCATCATTTTCATCAATCCATTTTGCTGACCCATCGATTCCTTGTCCGTTCTGCCTGTGTACCTCAACCTGACACTGAGATTCGATTCGCGGCCTCACTTTCGAAGTAGGGACAGCCATAGACGATGCCTTGACCGCTTCCGACTTCGATTCGCGGTGGCCAAAATATACCAAGATGGGAGCTATTTGGCCAACACACATGGAGTTTATGTGATTCAAAGTGAGCAATGAAGGGCAACATGTGGAGGTAAGGCTGAAAACAAACGCGCCAAAAAAAAGTGTACATTCCAACACGCCTCCATCATCCTCTATCCATTTTTTGCTGTTGCATTCATTGTTTTGTATGAAAAGGATGAAACAATAAAAATGTAGTAATATAACATTCCAGAAATTTCCCTCTCAATTGTTTGGCTGAATTTCTCAGTTCACCTGGAAAAATCGGCGGTCAACGATGCAAGCGTTGCGAAACACACTTCGACTGGACACAGCCGCAAATCCTGGCTCGGTGGCTAGTTGATCCTGGTTGGACGTATTACCAGCCCAGACATATACATATATCATATGTACATGTATATATAATATAATAATAATTCACTAACCTGAACTAAGGCCATTTGGGAATGATTCCCTATACTAACCATATATTCCAGTGAGGTCACAGTGAGGTCGTTATAATTTACCTAGATAGTATATATCATCATACATACAGTACACATATACATACTGTGGATGGAAGAAGTCCGAAAACCACCAAAAGGATGATTGAAACCCTAGAAATAATGGGATAAGCCACCTGTCAACTGGTGCAGGATTTCTTCCATCCACAGTAGTACATATCACAAACATGCCAATTCCCAAGCAAAACCCTGGTAATGCTTAAGGGGGTGAAGGTCCAACAATATGTATATAAATATGTGGAGGGGACCTTTATGTATAGAATGACGGGTTTCTGATCCACATTTGCGCATGCAGCAACCCTGATCATTTTTTGAAAATGGACACTCCTAGG
>BGPT01002202.1:68215-101667 GCA_003297045.1 Symbiodinium sp. clade C Y103 | reverse complement strand
GATAGTATCACATCAAATTCCGTTGTTTTTTTGTTGTGCCACGCAAAAATTCAGAAGAGCCACAGTATGGTCGCACAAGCTTACCTCATGTTGCGGCCTGCGGGGGCAACTTGAAACCGAAGCAAAAACNNNNCATGGTTACCGGCCCCAAAAACGGGCCCCCTTTCTGGGCCCGAAAATGGGCACGAAACATAGCGCCGACAATTCTAAGGTCACATTTTTGGGACCGCCCGGCGGTCCCAAAAATGGGGCCGGTCCAACACAAAATCCGAGCATTCCGAAGCAGGGTTGCCAAATCCATCAGCATCCCGAAGTGCCATTTCAGGTCCGTTCGCCTGGATTGGCCAACATTAGTGCACAGCTGCTATCGGGGAGCGCAAAAATGACTTTACATTACGAGGGCCCATGTGCGCGAGGCCGAGAACCTGCCAAAAACCGGGCTCTTTTTTGGGACTGCTGTGTCAAGGTCGTTGCTGCGGTTGGCTGCGCTGNATTACGAGGGCCCATGTGCGCGAGGCCGAGAACCTGCCAAAAACCGGGCTCTTTTTTGGGACTGCTGTGTCAAGGTCGTTGCTGCGGTTGGCTGCGCTGCAACGCACGAAGCTTGAGAAAGAAGGAAAAGAAAATGCGCAGAAAAAGGTGGGNCTGCGCGTCTGCAAGTCATGCGGCTGCGGCGCCGTTTCTGGCGCCAGAAAACCATCTATATTCTGGCCTCTTGATTTGGGGCCCTGATAGTATATATATATATATATATTACAGTATGTAATCTTTTAGATGTGGAAAAAATTGAAAAGTGAAATTCAGAGAATGCAAAATGTTGCGAACAAAAAATCTCTGAACAAACGAATGAATCAAACGTGCCTCCAATCTCCAGGATTTCCACCACAACCTCAGCCAGGTCAGACTGGTGACCGGTCAGCTCAAACCTAAACTAATCGGATGGATGAGCTGTCGAGACCTGACAGGAAAAATCCAACACGTCTGGATGAGGGTCTCGCATCAGGGTTGCAAGTGACAATGCATCTTCTGTCCAGAAGGAGTGGCACATTTGATTCTATGGAAAAAAAACTGGAATAAGTGTCCTAGTATTCGTAGGTCAAGTGACGGTGCATCTTAAGTTCAGCGGGGTGGCGCAGTAGATCCAATGAACCACTTTTTTCCTGTATCGACCAAATTAGGTTCTAAATCCGACCACATCATTTCCTGAATTTGGAGACACTAGTTTGTGAAGATTGGTTCTGAATCCAAGCACACTTGTTTCTGAACTCAACGACATTAGATACTGAATCAGCACAGAGTAGTTACTGAATCTGACCAGATTAGTTGGTAAAGATTAGTTTCTGAACCCGACCACATTAGTTTCTGAGCGCGACCATTTAGGCTTCTGATTCTGACCACAGATATACATAAATCCCAATTACTTTCTGAATCAAATCGAAATTTGCTCCCTAAGACGAATCCGATTCACAAAAGGAACAGACTAGTTGCTTCCCAAAATTAAGTCTTGTTTGGTTTTTTTTGGTAGACTTGGCTGGGCTGGGTGTCCCTGCATGGGCTACCAAAGTGCGCCCATCCATGGCAGAGTCTTTGGAGTTGGCACAGCACTGCGCTTGAGTTCACAAAGGCCCCACCGATGCCCTCAACCCTGATGAAATGGAGCGGCCTGAAGGCTGCATTTGTGACTTTCTCTTTTCATCTCTTTTCATCTCTTTTCTAGTTGTTCTTCGGTCAATGTTGGTAAAATGTAACAAGTGGATGCTTTTGGGATCAACCGATCAACCCGGAAGTGGTCAAAGACAGGTAGGTGTGACGTAGAGACCGAGGCAGCTAAGTTCTTGAGCTCCTTGCAGCCACAGGAGCTTTCTGAGGCCACAAGAATGTCATGTTCCAATGCTACAAAAATAATTGACAAAAGAATGTTTCACTAAAGAACATGACCGACCGGTCTGTGGATACCAGTGAGCCAGTGAGCTACGTTTGTAAGTGGACTGTGAATCAGCACTTCCCATGATCAGCTTTGCTCCTGCTCGTGATTCGAGAGCGTGGTTGCCAATACCGATGCCTACGTTGCTACCCGTGGTGTTTGCCATTCATCGATGCAGGATTTCCTAGTCTTGAGCTATACAAGTCGAAATGTCCTTTCTTTCCTCTCAAGTACTCTCTTACCACTCCAGTGCACCAACCATTGGTGTTCCTTGTTCTTCTTTGACTGGTCAAAACAAACTTCAAAAGGTATTTCACAAAGGTAACCTATATTCCTTGGTGGCGCATTTACATTGAATGTGAAGGCATCTCAGATCCTGGCTGTCTCAGATGGAGCATGTGTTGATCCTGCAACATGACACCCATCGCAAGAAAGCGACACCAACACAAGTCTGGGAGCTGCTGTGCAGGCCATTGATTGATAATGACTTATGCTCCCTCTGTTGCTTGACAAATCTGAGCGGTAAACGAGTTCACTCTCCGAAATCTCACAACCATTGACAAATCGTGGCAAACCACCGTCATTCGATGTCATTCTCAATCACTTTGGAAGGTTCAGCAGGTTGCCTTGGGCGAAAATGTCTCCCAGCCTCCACCAGGAGCTGTGCTCGCGGCTACTTGCGCTTCAAACAGCCTGAGTAGAAAGAGCCCAAGAGCTCCCAATCTCTGTCTTGGCGCAGTGCTTTCAACCACAGGTTAAAAAAAAATGAAAACTTTTCAAAGCTCTCGGAAAACACGCGGCGACTTCTCCACAGGCGATGAACTGGTGCTGCAGTTTCTTTAGATCTTGCTGCATTTGGAGCGCTCGATCATCCTGACAAAACACATGTGAGTGGTCGGAATAGATCATACTGATCGTCACTGATCGTGCTCAAAACTGCGACCATTGGGTTCAGCTTGGACCACCTTGTTGAAGCCAAATTCTGCTTTGTTGAACCTAGCCCTAGCTTCACTCTGCAAGGCTGAAAGAAGTCATGTGAAGGCAGCCTCTGTGATCGCGCCTGCTGCTGCGTGAAGGCTGCCAGCTTGGTTTCCAGAGAGGCAACTGGCAGTGAAAGACGGACTCAGATGGACTCCGATGGACTGCAAAAGTAGAACTAAAGTAATTAATACTGTAACTAAACAAATCTAAGCAATAAAGTATCTAAAGTTCAATAAAGATAAGTTTGTAAAGATAAGTAAAGCTTGATCAAACTTCGCCAATGTCCAAACACAGCCACTGACAAGTGATGACAAGTGATGACAAGTGTTGCTTTTAATGTCTTTAGTCTTTAATACAGTGGCCACCAGAGCCTCCCTTCCTGGAGTTTGACATGTCGCTAGGGATTCTTCCAAGTAGCTACTGTTGTCCTACTTGTACGACAAGAGAGGCATGAACCGTCAAGCAATAAGGCGTTCTCATATGTTTTCTGGAAGCTACTCAAACATCAAATCCTTTGCAATCTCGTACTTGGCTGTGATTCGGTTGGCATGCGTTTTCATACAGCTGGTCAAACATCAGTACCGATTATGTGGTCATCATGCTCAAGGGGTATCGCTCCTCAAGGTTCCTATCGCACAAAGTGAGAGCTTGTGGGAGCTATCTATTCGGGATGGTATGGCTCTTCAAGGCACCCTACCACTCCTCGACTCCTCGCAGTAAATCACACTTTTGTGAAGTGATGGCCGCCTACATGTTAATCATTGTTAATCCCTTCATGCCATCTTTTGACCCGCGCCCATGTTTTCATGCAGCTACTCAAACATCACATCTCGTACTTGGCTATCCTGTGACTAAGTCTCTGTGAAGCCACCACCTTCAATGGCGTGCTCTCGAGAAGCTGCCTGCCGCTGTGAAGCAGTGTGAGATCAGGACGCCAAAAGGAAACTGCTCAGAAAGACACCCTGATAGAAAACCAAGAAGCGAAGATGGGAGCAGACTGAGCCCGGACTTGGCAAGAGTGCAAAAGCTTGCGGGCATTTGCGGGCACTCACACTGCTGGAGTTGGTGTTTTGCCGAAAGCCGAGCACCGGCGTGGCGAGTGCTGGACCCTATGTGACAGTGAAGAGACTGTTTAAATGGGTCAAAAATGTCAGAATCAAATGGCAGGCGCCTCCTTGTCTTTCTCAACAACGTCTAAGCTGAAGCTCCCGAGCTTTCGGGTGCTTTCCCCCTCACACATTTGCTTTGCTGTGCTATCAGCTTCTATCAGCATCTATCAGCATCTATCAGCATCTATCAGCATCTATCAGCCATCACAAGACATCTGACAATCTGGCGCTGAGGATCATGCCAATGGACTTAGAAGAAGATCCCTATGAACTTCTTCCAGAATTCCTCGATCCATCTTTTCCTGGCTTTTTCGAAAGTACATTGTGCAGGGTGCACCGTTGCATCTGTTGCTTCTCTCAGCGGACCATGGACCATGGATTTTTGAAGTGGCCGAATCAAACCACATCGTATGCACCCCTAGTATGCACCGCAAGCATGGAAGGAAGCAGTGAAGTAGGAGGCATTGAATAGACAATGAATGAGGATGAAATCGGAAAGATCTTTGTGCAAATCATGCAATCTCTACGCAACCTACACAATCTACCAAGGACTCTGCAGGACCTATGATCTATATTCTGAAATATCGGTTGATCTATCGGATCTACCCACGTCCTTGGCGTTGCACGTCGCACGGCATTCGACTCGACCTGGTGGACCTGGCCTCTGCTGAGATCTTGGGAGCTTCAACTTGGAGTCTCAGCCTCGATCTGGAAACATTCCGCAGAAAGACATGCATCATGCTTTACATTCATATGCATATCATATGCATTTCATATGCATTTCATATGCATTTCCTAATTATTTTACACATTGTTTATACTTTTTCACTGTTCTATATATGTCTATACATTATGCAATTTAATGCATTTTATCTGCTTTTTTTTGCTCCATGACGTGGCTGACTGTTTCATGCTTTATGAATCTTCATGATGCACCCAGGTAGCGTTTCGATCTCCTCGTTCAGCCGCTGCTCTAAGTCCTGACATGCGAACTGTGCGAACTGTGCGAAGAAACAAACTGTCCCAGACTGTCCCAGACTGTCCCAGACTGTCCCACACTGTGCACGTCTTGCGATGCTTCGATGCCCTGTGCCTTGATGAGCCGAAGCAGTTCGGGTGAGGCCGACCTTGACACAGCAACGCACAAGGGAAGCCACACTGCCTTGCCCGAGCTCAACATACCTCAACCATTTTCTCAGATATTTCTCAGATGTTCTTACATTCTGTTCTTACGTTCTGCGTCCTGTCCATGAATCGAAGATCCCAGCTGGCTGTCTGTGGTTTCCAGGTTGCTCATTTGTGCCTCAGGCAATCAGTTGAAAACTTTGAAGCTCCCACTCTTAGTCACGAATTAACAGGACTGCAAAAACTTACCTGTTCACTCTCCAGTTCTGGACCTCAACACCATGTGTCAATGTAGGATCATCCCGTGACGCTATCTGGATATGACGCGGAAACTGACATGGAAATGAGGGAAATTGAGGGAAAACACAATGAAAACACAAAGTACGACCATTCCCAAAGCTCAGCACCTCCAGCTGCTGAATCCTCTCCGTACACCGTCGAGCATCCAACTGCGCCTTTGAACTCTGTGTCTCTGACCACCAACGAAAAACGAATGATGTCGCAATGCCAACGAAAAACTTTTATCATCTTTCATGCTGCATCGCACATCCTTGGCCAATACTGGGCCAAGTATCTCCAGATATTTCCAGATATGTCCAGATGCTGAAGCAGTGCTGAAACAGTGCTGAAGCCATTGTGTCTCAAAATCTCATCTCAGATCCCTTCGAGACAGAGCCTGCTTTGAAGACATCGCCAAATCATCAAGGCGTTGCGCATCCCCGGTCGATGCAAAGGCAGCAAGGCCCTGGAGGTGAACAAAACTTCGGGGGCACACTGTAGCGTAAGTTTCTCATGTTCATCCTATGTTCATCCTATGTTGTCAATGGATGTCAATGGGTATGATCGACCTCCTGAACCAACCAAGCAGCGCGAGGGCACATAGTCCAAATCACGGCATGGTTTGAAATGCCTAAATCTTCGCCTAATGAATAGAATGAATCAAAGATAAACGAATGATTTCTTAGATCAAAGTATATTAAAAGATATTAGTATATTGAAATAATAAGATCACACAATATTTGTTTACTCTACTAGCGGCGCCGTGCGCATCCGCCTTGAAGTTGCGCTCCAGGCGCGCAATCCGGGACTCCAGCGACGCACCCCCTGCATTGCTGGCTCCAGAGCCTGTGGAACCTGGTCGCCTGGAGCGAGTCAAAACGTGTCTAGCAAACGTGGCAAACGAGTCAAAACAGCTGTCAAAAACAGATGTCAAAAACGGACCGAGACACGCATCGATCGAAATTCATCGAGATGACTTGAAGATACTCGAAGTTGCAATATTCCGCGCGAAAGGAGGTCAGTAAGAGTGAAAGAGCTTCCAAAAAAAAAGAACTTTGGAGAACATTGCCACATTGTGACAAGAGCCTCCGCTGCAGGTCATCATCTGGTTTGCTTGAGATAACTCTTCAGACTCTGACACAAGCGACCAGCCAAAAGAGAGTTAATAAGTCTTTATTGTGTTCGCTACTAGTATCTGGGTTGCAGCCGATCAGCTAGTTTCTTTATTTTGGCGTACAGCTGGAGTCTTGGCATGCCTAGTGACAAAACGCTCTTCCACACCAACACGAAAGACTCTAGCCGCTCAGCCCATTGCAGCAGTGAGAACGTACTGCACCAACTCTGAAGCATGACCATCCATGACCATCCATGACCTATCGAAAGTTGGAGCCAATGTAAATCCTCTCCCCGTCGCCTTTGCTCATCTTCGGGCTTTGAGTCGGCACGTTCAGACGCCTGGTCCAAGCAAGATTTAGCCTGGATCCTGGTCACATCTGGTCACAGACAGTGTCAAACGATCTCTTTGTGCTGGGAAAGCCAATGATTGGATCTCTAAAATGCGTCGTGTTCAACAAACAAAGTCTTTGAGCACTATCATGAAATCAGGACTTTGCTAGTGTGGAATCCATTTCGTACCAGTTCTTGGGGAAATCTATGTGGATCACTTCGCTTTTCGTACCTGGAATCCTCCGAACGCCAAGGCTGTGAGCCGCTCCTGGGAGAGGTCGAGACATGTCGAGCCCCATGTCGAGCCCGTCGTGCGGGGATGGCTCTAACCCTTTCACCAAGACTTCACCAAGCTGTTGAGAAATCGTTTAACATCGTTTAACAGTTTACTGAATGTTTGAAGGCATTCAACTGACCCGCAAATCAATCCGGGCGAAAAAGAACGAGATCAAGCGCCGCCCATCTCCATATCCCCGTGTCTTTGTTTGTCGTATTGTATCTGGACACCGGTCTTCCCAAGCCCTGTGTTTTGTTCTGTCATGCTCTTTCCATCTCAAATCAGCCTCGCAAATGCGAAGTCGCTCCCCCAAAGTTGAGGAGTGAACCTAGCCCACTTGAAAGGCTCGAATCACTCGGATGAAAATGATGAAATTAAATGG
This sequence comes from Symbiodinium sp. clade C Y103, assembly GCA_003297045.1. Taxonomy (NCBI): domain Eukaryota; class Dinophyceae; order Suessiales; family Symbiodiniaceae; genus Cladocopium; species Cladocopium sp. clade C. The sequence continues at coordinate 94,144 of BGPT01002202.1, read as the reverse complement.
AGAAAGACGAGAAAGATGGAAAAAGTCACTGTGTGACGAATGCAGTGACTGCGCACCTGCAGCAGCTGCGACAGTTCCTCCGCAGAGTCACCCAGGCGTTGTTGCAGAGACAGCTGAAGCGACTGCACCTCAGACACGGACAAATCGAGACACAGAGACTGACAGAATGACAGAGAATGACAGAGTTTGGGTCTCTGCAGATGGTGCATATGGTGCAGAGAGTCACTTGCTGTGCAAGACACGGGCAGAGACAGATGCAGACCTGTAAGTGTGGTGTGTAGAGACTGTGGGGAAAAACATGGCAAGACAGTGGGCTGCAGAGACAGTGTACTGAGATCTGAGCAAGAAAAAAATGCAGACGGACAGTCGCCGAAAAAAATCAAAGAACGAAAGTATCATGAAAGAGAAAAGGTTATGGTTATATCCGAAGTTATGTAAAAGAAAGGCTCCATCATCTCAATCCACAGATCATTCAGATCATTCAGAAATTGTCGCTCAAAGTTTCGCCTGTGATTTTGGGTCTTCCTCATTCAGTTCCATTCTGAATTCATTCCCTTTTCCATCCTTTTTGCCTCTCTCTGTCACTTGCTTGGCCCCACACTTTGTCTTCTAGGAGGTTTTCAAAGTCTTGTCGCAAGTCCTTCAGAACGACAAGGGCTAGTCTTGCAGTCAAAACCGTCTTGTTAGTTTCCATATGTTTCTATGCACTGTCTTTCAAATTTGCCTGTGTCAGCACTGCACAAGCATTTTTAAGCGATCACGAGGCGGCTTTGCTCGGCAAGACATTGTCACATCCGCGAAACATTTCTGAGAAAGACCTCGTGACTAACACACCGTCTGTCCTACACTATTTGTGTTGTTCTTCGTACCTTGATGTGACACTTCAATCATTCCCTTCCCCTAGACTGCACGCAGCTCGCTTGGCGCATTTGGCGTGCTTGGCACACGGCCAAAACGTACGCTGTATAGAGCAAAGCATAGCAGCTCAACGGCTAGCAACGGCTCAACACTTTGTTCATCTCGTATTTCACAGAGCTTTACAGCAGCTTCTTGGCAAAGTTCCAAAGAGCGCTTTGAACCTGAGAAGTCATGCCCCTAGAGCACCAGTGACCTCTCTGGGAACAAATGGATGTGCCATCCTCTAGCTCCAACATGCTCCAAGCTCAACCAAATTCAACCAATGGGTTTGGCCAATGGGCTTAGCCAATTGACCAATTTCGTGCTTTGATTTTGATCATTTTTGGTTCAACTCTTTCAACTTGCCGCAATCCGTGCCCGATGGGTTCCAAACCTCAGGGCCTGAGGAGTCAACCTCTGCATTGCTGGGATCATCGTGACCACCTGCATAGAGAAAGACACTGCCATGCTGCGCACCTAAGCTTTTCGGAAATGTTCCGAATTTCTGCTGGCGTCTGCTGGCATCTTCTCTGCTTCGCTTTCGGAAAAGGATACAGAATGCTCCGGATGGTTCCCTCGAGACAGCTTGAGATCAATGCAATGACCATTTTCACCAAAAAAAGATGTCATTGCGGTTGTCTCGAAATGTCTCGAAATTTCTCGAAATATGCGTAACTAAACCGGTTTGAATTCAAACCTGAATAGTCAGAAGAGTGGTGGCAGGCCATGGTGGCGACATGTGCTGCGAAACTTGCAGCTTTCCGCTGCGTTCCCCAAGTACAGCATACCACGACCACAACAAGATTCTGAGATGTAACTGTGTTTAACTCTTGGAGTTTCCAAGGCACAGCACATCAGTTGTTGCGCGTTGTCAGGATCGACAGTACCTTTGCAATCTTGCTTGAAGTCGTGAAGCCAACCAAATCACAACCCAATCAGGCAGCAAAGCAAATCAACCGAACCCTACCCGCAAATTGTGTTGCCAAGCCATTGTATCTTTGTACCCTGTCTCTTTCCTCAACAAGGAGAGCTCACGGACTTTGTACTTCACACCTGGCTACATCTGGCTAGAAGGAAGAAGTCAAGGCCAGTCCAGTTCACTACGTCACTACATTGAGTACCGTGACACGCTGGCAAGTTACGGTCAGACTTCCCGTGCAAGATCAGAACTGGAATCGAAATCTGTTTCAGACTGTCCTCAGTGCTCTCCCTGATTCCTTGAAGACACCAAGATACACCAAGCTATGCTCTCATTTCAAAGGGTTTGCAGCAAAAAGCTATGCAGCAATCAGCTATGATCAGCTATGATCAGCTATGCATTTCTCAGACTCCGAGCTGCAGCAGGCCGCACATCATGTGGGTCATACCCAGCAACAAGTCCAACAAGGTGGAAACTGGCTGAAGACCTCGACTTGACTCGACTTGACTCGACTTCTCACCATTCAACATCATTCAACCGTAGACATGTTTGTGTCCAATATCACGAGTTTTGCGTTCGAATGACACTTGTGTGAGCTGCTGTTTTGGCACCATCCACTTTTCAATGATATGATGTGACTCCAATAAGGATCACGACAACAAACAATTCATCTCCGATTTGAAGTGATGTGAAAAGGATCTGATGCTTTCCCCTTTGTTTTCTAATGTCCTCTTTTTGGCTCAACCAAAAAGCAAGGACTGCTACAGACCATCAGGAGCTACACTTGGAAGTACACCGAGACGACTTTCTCGGAAGTACCATCAATCTCAGATTTCTTTGTGGCCAAGTCACACAAAATTCCGTAGGAACCTTGGCATCCACCATGCCTCGGCACAGAATCACGTGTCAATTTTCCACGTAGTAGTCAGGGTACCAGTGGTGAAATGAAATTGACCCCATCAAAGGCGCAGCCTCAGTTGACCATACCAAGAAAGAATACTTGAATCCTGGACTTAAAAGCATTGGATATGTAGAGAACTACAGAAATACTTATGACTTATTCATATCGCGCCTTGCCAAAAACCTGCGCGGAAACACATCCGACATATTCGGAATTCTTGACACAGACACAGAGTCAGAAGATGTCAGGAGTCAGCCAAGGCGCATTCCTCATGACCAGATCATTGAAGATGTCACGGAAATTCGCGAAGGTTCCATCAGTGATGATACCCTTCACAACAGCATTGGGATGGTGCGCCTCTGACTTGGCAGCGGCCAAGGGTATGGGCACAAAGCTTGAAACCAAAGATGTCGTAAGACTTCCATACCTCTTCTACCACAGCGAGCGAGTAGAAAGTCACTGTAGTGACTGGCGTGTCCAAGGTGAGATTCAATGAGAAAAAATGAGAGACAGTTGTGGGGGTTAGATTCGGTTGGATATTGATGTCCTGCCTGACAGATGAGAGCAGCGGCACCACCCATACCTCGCAGCAAGGTAACTTCTCAATCCGTCAGTTCTGCGTCAATGTAGAACCGCCATCGCTTCTCTTTGGTTTCCCTTCCACAAAAGCAACAGGTGCCCTCAAAATCCCAACTGTCATTGGAACCAATAGCATGTTGAAGGCGAACAAGGAAATCATCCAGTCGAGGCAAAAGCTGACTCCATCTTGGATAGCTTACAAAGAAAGAATCGTTGATCTGATGGGCCAGCTTCGTCGCTTGCAGGTTTAGGTCCTCTTGTATCCAAGCTGTTCTGTCAAAGGTGCTGCAGCCATAGAGTAGCACTCTCTGAAAACCTTCCTGCTGCAGAGCATCGATTGCCTCAGAGATTTGTTTCTTTCGTTTGTCGTCTTGACGTTTTTTGTCGTGTTGCAATGGATTCAGCACTCGTGGTACGTTACCATAACCATCCTTACGCCGTCTTTGACATACCCACTTCATATCAGGTCCAGCAGGTGCCTCTCAGGTTTTTCACTTTCTCTGGAACTACCGGTAGGCTTCACTATGCCTTCACCCAGCACTTCCACTTCCCATACTTGGTGACTTACTGCCCTCACTTCCCTGACTTCCCTCACTTCCTTTGTCTCAGCTGAGTGGCGTGCTTAACAGTGGCTGCTTCGCGCCAGCCCAATGTCGTGGTGCCATAGGCATTGGCCTGAAATAGCGACGTCAAGCAGGAAAGGGACAATCTTTGCATGTCACAAACATCTCAAACGTCACACATGTGACAAGTTTGACAAGCCACAAAAAGGCTAACTTATATGAACGATGCTGTGTAAGTCTAAGCCACACTTTCGTGAGAGCTTCTGAGTTGGGTTTCTCACTCCATGGCCCAAGAAGTCGAAGACCAGCACAGTGTAGTCCGGTGCCAAAGAGCAAATTAAAGGCCGCAAGTGACCCTGACAGGTCCAGTAATCATCGGACACCCCATAAAGGTGCAAAGCGAAGCGGCTTAGGGTCTCTGTTGGATTCTGATGGTCTCTACTTTTCACCTTGCTTACTGTCAATGTCTGTCAAGACGTCAAGACTCGACTACATCACCCAAACTGAGAGTAAAATGTGACCAAATACCAACCAATACCGACCAATGCTGACCAATACCGGCCGATGTGTATGAAGCCAGTTGGTACCTCGTTGATACCTTGTTGATATCTCGTTGATGCCTCGTTGATACCTTGATACCTCACGTGGAGGTCCTGAAGGCCTTGTTTTTTGAGCGACCATGACAAAGACAGATTGCTGCATCTCCTGGCATTTCAAACAGCTTCCCAAAATTCTCGAACTGGGGAACAAAATGCTTTGTACAAACCCTCCAAAAATATAGTGCTCCACATCTGGCAAGCAGAATACTGTTGAACCTTGCCAGTGAATCTACAACTACTAAACTTATTAAACGTGCAATGCGCAGAAACCAATTTGCGCGGCTCCTGATTTTCCTGGCAATAACCATGCCTTGGCACCATCTCTCAGGCACATCTCCTTGTATTTGAGACCATCATCCCTTGGAGTCCAACGATCCTGGTGGGACAAACTCCATGGAATGTCGATGCGTGGAAGTTCAAGTATGAGAAATGCAAGCTCAACAGGCCTGACGAAATCTAAGGGGGTTTTATGGGTTTTTGAGATATAAATTGTAGATGCCAGCGTAACATGTTTTTCCAATGATCACAGTAACTCCTGACGCTGCGAATATTACCTCTATTGTCTGCAGATGTCTGCAGGTTTTCGTCCGGTTTTCGTCCTGGCGGAGGTAGAGCCAGGGCTTCGGGAAGGCTCCGAAGAAGGCCACAACCGTCACGAGGCTCGCGCCGCTCAACGCGGCTGCGGAAGTCACCTTCCCGGCCTCACCAGCGATGCTCATAGAACGCCTTCTCTTCTCTACGCATTTCGCACAAAGGCACAAGGAGAAAAGTTCACCAAAGAGTTCACCAAAGGTTGAGATGACAAAGTTCTTAGGACAAGAACTCCAAGTTGAAAAGACCATTTTTCCAATCCAAAATGCAAGAAGAACGACTGATGGAGAGAGGTCTTCTCTAAATTCCTGTTCCCTGATTCGGACGAAAATCTGCGTATTTGCAGGACTCCGCCTTTAAAGTCCAATTGTCCCAACAGACTTCAAACATGAGCGAAGAAAATTGTGAATGACTGATTTGCATCAAATTCTTGCAAACTTAGCCAGCGCTCGGCTCTTTTAGCTGGAGCTGCTGTAGCTACTGGAAACACTATCACACCCAGCATGGTTCTTTTGATCTAACAACACAGACTCCATGGCCCATATCCCGGTTGCTGCTACCAGTTGGAAGCAGTGCTCTTGCGTTTTCAAGCATGGTAAGTTGACCAACGGGCATCTACCGCCAGAACATGCCAGAACTACGTTTAGCCTAGCCATTAAAACTTAAAAAACAGTTTTGACATATCTTCACAAGTCACGTTTGTGGTGCTGGCCAAAAAGAAGGTGACGCGATTTATGAAAAGGAAGGCTACTTACTAGTTGCCCAAGCAGGACTGGGAACAACAGGTGCAAGAACGCAAGAGGGAAAGCAAGCATCGGGCCTGATTATGTTTCACTTGAATGGCTATGGAAAAGTATCTAGCGAACACACTAGCGCAAATCTAGCGCTAAGCTGCAGGAATGCGATTTCACTGCATACATACAGGACTCCGCCTTCTAGTGAAATCTAAAATACATCACTGCCCGAGCATTTATGTCCTTCGGAATCAAAAGTTCCTTTATAGGTATTTTAGAGCGGATCGCTAGTAAGTCTTTCTGCACAAGCATCATTTCAGTGTTTCAGGCCAAGGATTTCAAATGAAATGTGATCCTCTTCTGCCCTCTTCTCTTCATCTTCTTTGTCTTCTTTGCATTGAATTCTCACTGGATAAAGCCACGGTTTCACCAGATTCACACCCAGGTCAGCCAGGCCACGAGCGCAGCTGCACGTGTAAGGGACCATCCATAGCCAGGCCAAGACATGTTGCAACTGAAACAAATGGACCGTCCTGATGCGAGAAGTTCTAAGAAGAGTTGGTCTTATCAATGGCAGAGGTATTTTGCATCACCGCATGCGCCGCACACACACACACACACACGCACACACACGCACACACACACGCACACACACACGCACACACACCGAACGATAGATGTCCTTTTACGGAGAGATACATTCTGTATTCTGAATATATCTGAATACTCTATCATGCGTCCTGAAGTTCTTGTCACTTTGAGCTGCTACCACAACTTCTTGTCACTTTGAGCCGCTGCCATGAAACAAACATGCCTCGAGTACTCTGAGCACTTCCCTTACATGTACCCGGAGGAATCGAATGGGGTGGACCCCAATGATGAAGATGTCATTCTCAATCCAAAACGAAAAAAAATTACCTTCCAAAATGGACCACCCTGGTGCTGCCGCACATTAAATTAGGAAGCTGACGCTGCCTTTCGTGAAGAAGAGGAATCAAGAGGAGATGCTCTCGCATGTCACACCCAACAAATACAAATGCTGCACATATCCTCATGTCCTCATGGCAGCATGACACCATCTTGCATTGCAGGTATTGTTGATGCAAGTGACTGAATATGCAAATCCGTGAAAGCAGGGTCCGAAGCAAATCAAACACTGACTTGAACATTCTGCATGTTTGCTCCACGTTGCTTCAAGTTTCCATAAGTGCTCCTGCTTCATAATCTCTAAGTCCTTCGCTTCCGTTGGCGCCTGAGGTGCAGGCTAAGAAGCTTTGGTCCAAATAATTTGAGGAGATCAAAACCAGAGCAAAGTCACATGAAGTCGTCATTCAAGGCTTTCAAGTGTTGTAATACTAAATCAGCCAAAGTGTTATGAAGTGGCGTGTATTTGGCAAGAGATTAACCATGATTGTGAACTTATTTGCCCCCATTCCAGTCAAATGTCACCAGCTTGCCAAACAGGTTGGAAGGGATCTCCCTGGTTGTGCTTTGATCTCTTCTACAAGTTTCGTATCCCACCAGGTACCTTTACATCCCTACCAGTCTGATCAACTCTGAAAGAAAACATGTTTTTCAGGAAATGAAAATAGGCTGGTTATTTTCACTCTGTATGGAGATGTTTCGGCTGTCACTTTTCAGCATCTTTCAGCCCTTAGGCCGCTGGCAGCAGGTGGTATAGATGCCATGTGGACCTGGGACAAGTACCATTTGGAGTGTGTCATGCTTGGGCTCAAGGTACGCCAAATCAATGAACCAAGGCAAGAAATGAGAAATGAACGCACATTGGAATGGTGAGCAAAGCAGACATTTCGTTGAACGGTTTGTACTCAGGTACTATTCAATAGATTTCAGTAGATTTCAGTACTGGCAATGTACATTTTGGTACTGTTTTGATTTCAGTAGGAACTACAGTAGTACTGTTTTCGTGTTTTCGTTGCATTTTAGAGCTCTACTTGGATGTCTTGGATGTCTTGGATGTCTTGGACGTCGCACCTCGGTGTCTCTTTGCAACAGCTGCTCTTCCCGCCACAAGTCCACGCGTCTCTCTAGCCTTGCATCCACCGTTGGACGAATGCCATGAATGCCATGAACGTCATGAATGTCACATGTGCCATCACTGTGCCATCACTGTGTGATCACTGTGTCACCGCGTCATCTCAGTCATCCTCTGGTTTCTTCACAGAAGATCTGACAGCCAGAATCGATCAGAAGTTCTGGGAGTCCCTTCGCTCGAAGTTGCTCGCCCAGATCAACGCTGCTCCTGCACAAACATGCACCGGCAATGTGTTCCCTCTAAAAAAAAAAAACTGAATGAGCTTTATCAATATTACCAATCTCAATCTCAAAAGAAATGTCTTCAAAAAGGAACGAATGGAAGATGTGAAGCAGCGCCAGCCACAATGCGAATCACATTCCCCCTGCAGCCAAGCGACTCATCAGTGGCAGGCCTATCCCAGTGCGACGAGGAGTACTGCGGAACCCTTCCATATTGGTGGCTTAAGGGGGTTTGATGCAAGTCCTTCTCAAATTCCCATGCCATACAGTGCCATACCATCAGAAAAGTCCAACACATTTTTGAATTTTGAGAATTTTGAGAGTTTTCTCTTTGAGTTTTCTGATTTCTCTTTGAGAATTGTTTCTTGCCGTTTGCGTCCGCCTCTCAGGATCAGCAGGTGCAGATGCCTGACGGGATCGCTGTTATTTTCGAACACGACCACTGCTGCCACTGCTATGTTCGAATTCTGCTGATATGTGAAGTATTTCTGAAGTATCCTTGAACTTTCCTGACATTTCCCTTAGTTCCAGAAGTTCAAGGTCATACTACGTCTGTTTCTGATCCAACCTCTAGACTCTCCAGACGTCTGCGCAGTTCCCGGGTTTCACCACGTAGCTCCTGCGGAAACATTCTGGACATGACCAAGGAAGCGAACATCCAATAGTAAATTCGATTTGCAATTCCATCCAAATCACTTTTTCATGGAGTCATGCTTCATCATGCAGCTTTATGAACCTTTTTTCATCTCAGATGTTTGGGCCATCTTTCGAAGAAGTTTGTAACCCCCAAGTCGCGACAAGCCATCACAACCCACAGCACCTGCGCTTGAGACTCCCACTGTTGCTTCTCAGACTGACGGGATCCAAAGCATGTCAGAGATGCATCGCATTTTGATTTTGGGAGTTCCAATTGTGGGATGTTCTCTGTAGGTTGCGAATTTGCCTTTTTAAGGATGTAAGATTTATATAGGTCTTGAATTTCAGATTTCAGAATTCTGTGCTGCTCACACTGCTCCAACCTCCAAATTGGACGCGAAGCCTCTGACCACCTGGAACAGAGAAGCCACGACGAAGCCTCTTTTTGTCCTGTTTTGTGACATATTGGATCTTCACAAAAGATATAAAAAGAATTAAACAGAAGCAGCACAAGCTGTTGATCCTGATTGGAAATCCGCCAGCCTGCCGGAGGCGGTTTAATATTGGAATCCCAACATCAAGGGATCGAGGAAAGCCGAAGCAAAGCCGAAGCAATGGAGTCATTAGCCGCTCTCTCCCAGCTCTCTCCCAGCTCTCTCCACTGAGTCCACGGGCGCTGTGGAGCCAGCTCACCACACCTTGCCTCAAACGCAGAAGGACCTTCCACCTTTGCAACCTGCGGAATCTCGACATCAACGTTTCCACAAAATATACCAAAACATGTCATCCAAAAATTCCAAAAAGCTTCCGGGGAGAAAGAGGTCAGAGAACCAGGTCAGACATCAAAGTACAACATAGTTCAACATAGTCAGACTCCATACTGGTCCATACTGTCCATACTTGGACAGCCTTCATACAGCGTTCTAATGTTGAGCCGTTGAGCCCGTTGAGCCTAATCGACCCGTAGACCAGGCAATCTAAGGACCAAGGACCCGAGCAAGCTGGAGCTCTTGAGACTCACCAAGGGCTCACTCAAACTGGGCCTCGGATGACTCGGATGACTCGGTGTATCTTTGTGTGACGTGTTAAGATGTGTAAACACTTCTGAAACTGGTGGACGAAAGCTGTGGACTTTTCAAAGTGATCAAAGCGTGTTGCACCCAACACAGACTTCAAGCATGTTTGAAATCACAACCACCCATTACTGTAATCACATGTTGTAAGCCTCTTCAGTGGAAAAACTGTCACTGAGTTGTTGTGCCTGTGGTTGGTGAAATTCCAGCATGGACGAGCACAAAAACCACTAGTCGTCAAGAAAACACACTCATTCATATATTATATCTGTCACAATATCATTCGTACATCACTTCTGTCAGAAATCCACCACCAGAAGATTGCCACAAGGGGCGTGGGAGTGAGGGACCGCTTTTCATTCTCCCACGAACCCGCACCTTTCAGCCTTGCACATGAAGAATTGCATAGTTCGATCCGTTAAAGTTATGACTTTGCACGACAGCATGAATTTTGTGTCCTTGCGATTTCTGGATACAGAACAATCACCTTCAACGGACTTCAACGTGTCAATGTGTCACATGCCAGGCATCTGTGTATGAATTGTGTACGAATTGCGTCCCCCACGGACTCTGGACCCGTGGAAGTGCCATGGCTCAAGGATGTGCTAGGTCACCTTCACGGCAGAAGAAATGCCAGAGATCCGACAATGTGTTGTACATGTAAAAAGCATTAGCAACGCACATACAACACACTGACAGAGATTTGTTGAATCTATTGATTGTGCTCTGTCATTGTCACATCTTTGTCACATCTTTGTCACATCTTTGTCACATCTTTGTCACTGTGCTCTGCGGCATGTCCCGACCTTGGCAACATACTGTCGCAGCTGCTTGGGAGCCAAGAGAGCCAAGAGGCCGCGCATCCGTTCCACAGTCCCACAGCAATCCGTTCACACCCCGTGAGCCCACGTGGATCCATGGCCTGTCCAGGTGACCTTCGACATACTTCGACCCCCTGCACCGGTGACTTCTGATTCTGTCTCTCTGTCAACATTACAGGGAAACTGAAGAATCTGCTGGAACTCAGGCTATTTTGCAGTTGATGTGCCATTGATCTTCGAAGAGCGCAATTTCACTGGCTAAACGTTTATGCTGAGCTGCATATGTCAAAGTAATCAGACTCGTCTGGTGGATTTTTCTTAACAATTGACAATTGATTTGTATCCTGATCTACATTCACAGTATTTGAGGCAGCTCCGCTTCTCAAAAATCACGAACAGCTTCAACTGCGTGATTGCCGTGCAGTGCCCGTTTCAACCCTGAGAGCCTTCCTCTACTGCATTCAACTCAATTGCTAACAGAGTCCAAAGAAATCCACAGAGATAGCAGGGCCGGCAATCCAACGCTTTCACGCATGTCACGCATGTCACGCACAGGCGTGCTACTTGCGCAACCCGGTCTCATCTCAGTGATGGTGGCCGCCCTGCCGGACCAAAGCTGGGACGAGTATAGCCAGTATAGACTCTAAAGCCCGTGCAGAAACCAGCTCGAAGATGCAAGATGCTGAAACATGCAGAAACGTTCGGAAACTGAGCACCCTTCAGTTCAACATAGTTAGTATATGTTTGTATCATCATTGTCATCTGAAACTATCAGTTCCTGTCATAGTTCATTCATGTTAAAACCTGCGCCACAGAATTCTCTCTGCCTCCAGGGTGATGTCCAGTCCAGCATAGCCCCATTTGTGTGCACGACGCTGGCACATCATGTGTGAGTAGCGGTGGTGATCATAGTACACGCCTACAAACGGAGCTTGACACCTATGATAGGCACAACAATGCACACATATACAGTATATACAGTATATGCAGTATATGCAGTATATGAGAAGTTGAGAGCAGTGAAAGGATCTCCATCGCTCCACAAGCGCTGCTGCATATGGTTTATGGCAGTCTGCCAGTAAAATGAATGTCCAGTTCGTACTAATTGGTCAAGCAGTGAAACCTGTGAATCCCAGCCGTAGTAGTAATCGTTGAAATTCTTCCAGTACTCCTCGCGGTCCATGAAGATCTCGTTTGGTTCACGCCTGCACTTTTGTGCTAGCAGTCAGATGTTCTCAGATGAGGAGAAAACCCGGCGCATCAAATTAATTTGCCCGATGATTAAATGATCAAAAAGAGACTTGACTTTTCAGACATCTAAGGCCATAGAATCGAGCGTTCAACCTTGAGTCGGTCTGTAGTTCAAATCTGAGCAATGTGTTCTGTCAATCTGACTCTACAACATACAACACTTCAGCAAAGAGATCCCCTGCTAAAACCTGTCACTACCAGTCTGTGAGAAAATCAATTGCCCAGGTCTTCCCTTACCATAGTTACTGCAGCTAGTTGCGGAAGCTACTGTAACTATTCAATACTAGTCATGGCTATGGCTATTTGGGCTGCCGCTGTTGCTGCCGCTCCTGTGTTCCAACCAGGTCCAGAACAAGGCCACGGTGACGGGGCCCTCAGAGGCACTCGGGGCTCAGAGTTCTCGGCCACTGGCAGCTGTAGATGTGGCAGTCACATCCGGAATCCTCCGTTGATCTTCCATTGATTCAACATGTTGGGTCAACTTGTTGATCTTGTCAAACCATTTGCTTGAACGCTCTTGGTTTCCGGACAGCCACCATTCCCACAAACTGACCTGAGCTCTCAATTCCTTGCTTGCAACTTCTGCAGGCTCAGAGTCTGGTGTATACGACAACACCATACCCCTATTGACACTGTCCAAAAGGCTGGTTTCCTCGACACAAGTATGCGCTGCTGGAGATTACATCACTTGAAATCACTTGTAGCCCCTTGAACAGCTCCGCACGTATAGACTCTTCTAGGCGGAGTTAATCAGCAGCATTTTTGAAAGAGGCCCATCCAGTTCAAAATTCTGAAACCCATCAAAAACTTTTACCCTTTGCTTGAATGGAGATTCCCATCTTGCCAAAGTAATTGGGCAATTCAGTCCAATGCTTGACCCTTGCAGTGTGCTGTCCATTCACGCAGCGGGAGCAAGTTGTACAGGAAGCACTTGACGAACTCCGCAGCTGACATCTCAGTGTGTCGGAAGGGTAGCAGCGTGGCCAAGTCCCCGCTTCAAAGAGGTAGGTGCCTTTTGCATCCTTTTGGTACCCCAGATTGAAAGATCATTCATTTGGGGAAGCACTAGTATCTTACATGGATTCAAGGGGCCGCCTGTCAGACACGGAGCAAACGAAGATTGAAAATCTGAAGGAAACAAAACGATGGGATGTCAGAAACAGACACCACGAATGGTCTGGGACACGTTTCTCCCTTGAAGAAGTCATGACTGGTCTGACTCTTCAATGGTGTACCAATTCGTTGGCAAAGCTTTGGAAAGTCTTACCACGTAACACGGAACATGGACGAAAAACAAAAGGACTCAGACTGAGCTAGGCCTACAGTGCCTACAGAGAAATCCTTCCTCCACAGCCAAGAAACTGTTTGGAAGCGATCCTGGCAAGGTCGAGAGACATGGCTGGTACAAATCTTCGATGAGAAAAAACATTTGAAGCAATTTTTGAAGCGCTTGTTGAAGCTGTTTGGAGCTGTCCTGCTATGGTGTTTTCACTTGGCAGTTTGAGCAAATTTGACCAAACAGTCGACCCTATGTCCTGAGTGTTGAAGTGTTGAACAGGATCGATGCGAGGATTGTGAATGCCACCTTCAACCCAAGGAGATGAGTAGATGGTTCCCCTGGCGAAAGGCTGGATGGCTCTGCGTAGGAAGCACGATCATTTTGCAAACCAACGTCAGAAGGCGTACATATGTTTATTCATGTGCACTTATCAAGTAAATACTGGTATAATACATGCATACACAACGAAAACATATGTTCTATGTTTCTTGTTTCTTCAAAAATAAATCCACGTCTATGTCCTAGGCTACAAATCTCGGAGTCATTTGATCTTCCCTCCCTGAAGCTGTTGAATCCGCAACTCTGCCTGATGGGGTTCGACAGACTCCAAAAGGTGTAGGAGCCCTCCCTTGGACACCGAAAATTGACAGCGAAACTACAAACGGTTTGGGAATTCCCCCCATTTATCAAGTGCTGCACACTGAGTTTGCATGAGGTCTCTCAAATCAAAGTGCAAGTGTTTATGAACATATGTTTGTGCTTGCGGTAGAATACAGTAGAGGTGACAATCTAGGTTCTTTTCTTCAGCAATTAACATACACGAACTGCTCAAGAGTGAAAGGCCTAACTTTGCCAAAGCCCCTCAAGCTCTGCCAAGATGCAACCATCCGTTCGGGCCCAAGTACTGGCAAAGGAAACAACTTGTTTGACAACTTGTTTGACAACTGCTTTGCCACTTCTGTAACGTCCTGACTGTACTGCTTTGCCAAACCAAACATCAAACCGCCGAGAGTTGCCTCAAACCCTGTCCCTCCATGGTATTGATAGGGACCCTTTTCCAATTGATGTTTAGATCATTTCAGATCTCTGTTGGCCCGATTGCAAACAAGACCTCAATATTTCACAAGGAAAACGATGAAAAAATACGCCATCAAGGCGATCAAAGCGATCAAAGTACCAGTGAAGTCTGTTGAAGCCGGTGGACACGATGCAGACCCCATGCGGACCCGATGCACCCTTGCATACCTTTGCTTCATGTGGTTTGTCCAGGCCTTTGGATGAACTTTGGGGAAATCTGGACCAATTGGTTTGATTGGGCCCTTTGCAACAGCACCACGTAGAGGTGCGGATGCCGCGGTCCTCCCACTGAAACACGACTTGGTGTCACGACGATCGGAAGGGCAGATTAAGAATTGACATCACAAAAAGTCATTGAGCCTTCTTACCTGGGTTTTTGAGACAAGAGAAATTCTAATTGGACCAAATCTTCAGCATACCAGAAACACCACGCATGAAATCGCCAAATCTGCCCTCAGGTCACCTGATGTTCTACGTGATGTTCTACGTTCGTGCTACGTCGGCTACGCCGGCTACGCCTACGCGGAAAATGAATTCTGGTGTCTGGTTTCGCATGTTTCGTGCGCCGTGCCGTGCCTGGCAGCTCGACGCAGCAGACCAGCCATGGCTCGACCTCGGTGCGGTGCACGAGCGCTCCGTTTTTCTAGAATTCCGTGACAACTCACAGAATTCAACTCAATTCAACTCAGTTCAACCTGAAAATATCTGAAACTCAAACAATTTTAACCTGAACTTCAAGGTGCAACAGGTCAAAAACTAAGCTAAAATCTCAAAGAGTAGTGTCTTGAGAACATGGCAGAAAGGCAAAATCTCTTTTCACACTCAGTCAATGCTACTCAGGATTCTGCCAGCGACCAGACAATACTGGTAGGAACAGCAAGAGGCTAGTCTGAGCCAAGAAGGGCTGCAATGTTAAAAAATGTTGAAAAACCACCTTAAACAACACCTTGACCTTGATCTTAACCAAACAGTTGTGTCCAGGTCTTTGGCAAAAAGCTCTCAAAGACAATGAGTCAAGAGTCAAGACTGAGGTCATAGATAAAAGTTTCGTGTACCACCTGTGTCATGTGCGCAGCATTCAGAAAGCAAGCGCGGTTTTATTCGGTGGATGATTCCTCATCAGAATCCGTCACCATCTTTTCGAAACCACGTTTGCCTTACACAGAGATGCACCAGTTGGGGTTAGAAATCGGTCTAGGCTTATCAGGATCTTAATCCGTGTTTCCAACTCAGATTGAAATACCTGGGGCAAGGTAAGCGGATCATTCACACAATCAACACCCCGTGTTTTCCTTTATTCGATAATAAATGGATGAAATTCAAAGAAGTCACTTTCCAATGTGAAGACACGAATGACATTGTCAAAGCCATCTGAGATCAATCGGCGAGGGCCCCAGAGACCGATGGTTGAGGTGTACATGCGCCATCCTGCAACAGAAAGCATCTGAACAACGAGGTTCTGAGAAACGAGATTCCACAACTCCGTCACAACTCTAGTTTCTCAGCATCTTTGCGTTGACAAGTTGGAAAATGATCATTCCCAAAGTCTGGAAAGTAAAACGCGATGCTTTTCTGCTTGGCTTTTGGATTGAAGCGAAGTAGCCAACTGGTACTGCGGACATAAGGCCTGTCTTGGACCAAAGTTGTCTACAAGGACCGTCCGAAGCAAGGAGTCCGTTCCATGCCTCGGGGCGGGTCAGAGTGCAAATCGTATCGGGGATGGTCGCGGATGGTCGCGGATGGTCGCGGATGGTCGCGGGATGTGTTTGGCTTCTTGGACCCACAGCTTGAAGCTCATTTGCTGGGCTTCACAGGGCTTCACAGGGCTTCACATACAAATCACATAATTCCAAGTTCTCCTCATCCTGAGTCCTCCTGAGTTGTCCTGAGTTGTCCTGAGTCATCCTTGTGACTTTAGTTCTATGCAATTTTCCTAGATCTCAATGAGCTCGTTGGATTCTTCTCAGCCAACCTGCCGAGGCACAAGAAAGGTCATGATCCCTGCTCTGCTGACCAGCAAAATGCGACGCTCGCTGATCATCACCTGCAGGAAATGGCGCTACATGTAAAGATTGTGGAGAAGACACAGCGGACCTGCTAGAAAAAGTCAGAAGAAAGGAACAAACTTCTTAAAGGTTCTCGACACTTCCTTAACAGTCCACACTGGTCCTCGCCAAAACAAAATATATCGAAAGACCGAGTTCCCAGTATTGTTCAAAACTTCGACTCCCTGCTGGGTCCCTGCCAGGTGACAATTGAAACTACGTCACGATTGCCATGCCGAGACTTGAAGAGCTCGTGAACCGCACGGCAACTCCCACCTTGCAGTAGAGCAAACTGTCCATCTACACTTCCCACTGCGACTTTCATCGGGGCACCAAGGAAGCTCTTTGGCCAACAACCTTGGTCAATCTCCTGTCGATAGCCACCCTGAAAGTAACTCAGCGAAGAGACCTCCACGTAGGCAGAGACGAATTTCAGTTGTGTCACAGTTACCACACCCTGTCTGACGCTGACAGCCAATTCGGCAACACCTTCACCCGAGCCAGCGAGGATACGAGCTCGAGCACCATTGAAATCGACATCTTCGCATAAAATACTCATGCAACGACACGGTCCATTTAAAAGAGACGCACATTCAACGGATCCATTGGTCAAATTCCAGAGAATCACATGACAATCCAGACTTCCCGACATGCCAAAGCGCATCAAAGGTTGACTTTTAAATAACGCTACACAGCGTACAGAATCTACATGCCCTTCGAAACAACCAAGTGCTGCTCCATCTGAGCGTCGCCACAAACGCACGGAGGCATCCAAAGGTCGACGAGCATAGTAACCAGGATCTCCACTACCAGACAAAATGTGTTCATCGTTTAGAGCCACTGCGATGACTTCATCACCATGACGACCACACAAAAGCTCCTGGAGACACAATATCTACCAAAGGATCAAGGACGGCCCTAAAACATCCTAAAACGTTACAAACATGACCTCACGTGCTCGCAGAAAAAATGACCCGTCTAGTCTGACAAAAACCTGAAAGGTTGATGAATTCACCGCACCACTTTCTATACTTATTCTACGGTATACGTATTCTTCTACATTTCCAGCCTGTGTCACTATGTTCTCAGTCTATGTTCTCAGTGTTCTCCTTCTGTCCAGTCTTCCAATGAACCGCTTGCAATGCCCCGTTGTACAGCCCTGCTACCAGCATCTGCTCATCGCTGACCCAGCACCGAACAAAGCTGGTGAAGACCAGGACCTGACGGAAACCCAGGACCACTCCGACCACTTCTGTGGTAATTTGGAGCGGAAAAAAGCTATTAAAACTATTAGTAGATTCAAAGATAAAAGGACAAGAATGACATAACGACAACATGAGGACAATATGAGGACAATATGATGACAATATACGACAGAATACAACGGGCTATGAAAGGGTACGATGGAATACGAGTATCAAAACCTAAACATACACCGTTTCCAGAAATCTTTGGATGTTTGGTCCACCCCTTCAGCGAAAAGTTGCAATCTCCACACCTGCTCAGACTTCAGTGCTCCGCCTTCGAAGCGATTCAGCGTGTCTTCCTCCTTCGGAGCAGAAATGCCAAAAAAACAAGCCATGCAGTCAGGACACATATTGTGAGAATTGACAAGTTTAGAGTTTCAGAAAACAAAAAAATAGTTGAGAGTCTCAGTATAAGAAAGCTTGGGCAATTCTTCATGTATGTTCTGGCGCATTCAAAATGTGCATTTCGTGCATTTCGTCCATTTTGTTCCTTTGGGGACAATTGCGGTCCAGGCTCCTCTCGCAGCTTCGAGGCCCAAAGTCTCGGCCACGGACCTGTCCTGGAAATCCCGACAAAACTGAGCGAATAAAAAAGGTAAAGATTCAGAAAGATTCGGAAAGCAGCTCTGTCTTGAGTGGAAAAGCATTCTTTAAAAATAAAACAAACTGAATTTTTTGCAACTTGAGAACAACGAGACTTTCAGAATATTTCAAGATAGATCAAACATCTTCAAACGAAAGGGTATTTTGCACGTTTTTCCATGTCTTGTGGTGGTGTTAGTGACGATAAACAAGTAGTATAAATAGTCTTTGGAGTATCAAGAACCTTGCATCAAGGAAGACATACCCAAGTCTTCTGGGTCAAAAGCAAAGAGAGACGAACACCAAATACGAAGGTGCACGAGCAACCCAAGCAGAAACCAGCACAAACGTGCTACCATGGCTCAGTTTTTGTCCGAAACGCCATCGTGCCAAGTCTTCCCAGGCACCTCAGCTCGTGCTGAAACTTCCAGTCACAAGGCAGCAACTCACTTGATCATATTATGGTGTGTATATTATATGACAATATATAATAATTGGATAGATCAAATTACATCAAATGTGATCGCCGACTGAACCCAACAATTGATCTCAGTTGATCTCGTCTTGATCTCGTCTTGATCTCAACCTGATCTTTTCTTCTCGTGTTGATCTCAGTTGGTTTCTGTGGTGAGTTGTGTGATGTTTTGCATTTGTTTTTAGTTGTGATCCGATTGTCTCTCCGAGGGGCCTTTGGCCTCCTGGATTTGCTTCCACCACCAGCTGCTGCTTTGTGCCAGGCGTTGCAACTCGACGGCTTGCAAGTGCCTTGTCAGTCGACCTGCCTCGCGCTCAATGAGTTCCAAAGCATCTTCCATCCCCGCGTCAGAAAATGCAAACTGCAAAAATCTGAACGGACATTTGAATTGCATTTCAAATCTAGGGTTGCTGTCTTTGACAACTTCTCAAACATGCTACGTATTGTTTGGGACTGTCAAAAGTAGTTTTCCCTTCAGTTTCGAGAAATCTGACTCATGAAAAGTTCTACACTCTACAAAGCGACTGTTCTCCCTGTTGAGCTATCATTTGGATTGGGAAGAAACAAAAAGATGTCAAAGCAAACCAATTCGCAAAACCTCATGGCCCGGTTTCTTGAATGAGACGTGCTATTCTGAGACAAAGCGCTTCGAGCTGCTGGGTGTGATGAATGTGTGTTCAAAAGTTCCACAACGCGAAAGTCATCTTCCAACAAAAGAAACAAAAGAAACACCAACACTCCAAACTCCAATTCTCGCCAAAAAAGACGGGATGAATCATGGATGCAATTGTCGGATTTTCCAAGCGGTGCGTCTGCAGCGATGTTTTGCCACAATCTGCCGAGCAAGGAGGGGTTTCTTTAGCCTCTCATGTAGCTGCAAGCTGTTTCGGTGCAAAGGAGGCATGAAATCGGCATGAAACCCGTGCAGGCGTGAAATTTGGGTGCGTTGAACTCCCTGGCTGGTGCTTGTCGCGCATCAGTTTGCCTTCTTGAAAGATCCAGTCGATGCAGCAAAGCAAGCTGTGGATCAATGACTTGGTTTCCATTACTCCACAGTCTCTTCCAACTTCCAATGCTCCGCAATTCATGCCATAAGGTTGGACCAAAGACGATGACTCCTCCAGGGTTGTAGCATTCACTGCCATAAGACGCGTATGTTCAGACTACGGAACCATGGCCCAACCACAAAGACCAAAAGCATGGTGTTGTATCTGGGTCTTGGAATTCAAACCTGAGAAGGGGAACACGAAAGGTAGGCAATCAAAAAGGGGAATTATTACAAAAAATGGAGGGCGGCCAAAAGAAAAAATACCGGTGAGGAAACCCCAAACAGCAGCATTGCAGGTCCAGAAAGGCGTCTCTGTGTAAAAGTGTCTCGGTACAAAAGCCTCTTTGTGTAAAAAAAATCTGTCAAAGCTGGCCCGTGTAAGTGTAAGTGTAAGAGTTGCTATGTCTAAAAGCATTTGGGTGCAAAAGTAGCCGTGTGTAAAAAGGTCTCGGTGCAAAAGACTCTGTGGTGTCAAAAAGCTCCACGCGTTTTCAAGATGCTGTGTACACAGTNTTTGGGTGCAAAAGTAGCCGTGTGTAAAAAGGTCTCGGTGCAAAAGACTCTGTGGTGTCAAAAAGCTCCACGCGTTTTCAAGATGCTGTGTACACAGTGGTTTTCGGCCCATGCGTTACAGCTTCTGTCCGAAAAAAATCGGTGTGTAAGGGCGTCTGTGTGCAAGAGCCTGTCTGCGTAAAAGCCTCTCTGTATAATAGTTTCTGTGTGTAAAAGCGGCTGTAAGTAAAGGCGCGTGCGCGGAAATGCTGCTCTCTGCAAAGGCCTCTTTGTGTAAAAGCTTCTGCGCGTAAAAACTACGGCGGGTTAAGCCTCTCTGCGTAAAGCTGGTTGTGTGTAAAAGTGTGCTGCGTGCAAAAGCTTCTGCGTGTAAAAGGTTCTGTGCGTAAAGGCTCTGGGTACAGCACGTGCGCGCAAGAGTTTCAGCATGTAAAAGCTTCTTGGTGTAGTCTATATATACAAGTTTCTCTGTGTCAAAGCGTTTCTGTGCAAAAATGTCTTTGTGTAAAAGCTGGTCTGTGTAAAGGCTTCTCTGTGTAGAAGCATCTGTGTATAAAAGCGTCTGTGTGTAAAGGAATGCTGCGCTGTGCAAAGAGATCTGTGTAGAAGCATCTCTGAGTAAAAATTACTTTGTGTGAAAGCCTCTGTGTATATTGGCATCTGTGAGCTTCTCTATGCACAAACCTCCCTGTGTAAAAGTACCTGTGTCTAAAAACGGCTCCGTGTAAAGGCTTCTGTGCGTAACGTCGTCTGTTTGTAAAAGTGTATCTGTGTAAAATGCGTCACCNAAAATGCGTCACCACGCCAACATCTCCAAAAAAACATGGAAAGAACGAGGGTCAAATACTTGATGTGGCTACTGTTGGTGACGATGGCGGCGATGCGCGTAAGACCCCAAAAACCGTCAAATTGGTGGTGTTTTGCCAATTTTTGAAGGCCTTCGGGACAAAAAACACCGTAAATACCGATGTGTTTCGCGTATCAGAAGGTAAAAACCACGGTATTTACGGTGTTTTTTGCCCCTGGTAGCAAAAACCACGGTATTTACGGTGTTTTGTGGACAGCACCTAGCAAANCGTATCAGAAGGTAAAAACCACGGTATTTACGGTGTTTTTTGCCCCTGGTAGCAAAAACCACGGTATTTACGGTGTTTTGTGGACAGCACCTAGCAAAAGCAATGGTATTTACGCGGTTTTCACACGTTGCAAAAAGTTGTTTTTCCATGCCGAAGGCACAAAAACACTGTAAATTACAGTGTTTGGGGTTTGGTTTTAAGGTTTTCTTCCAATTGTCCAGCGATGAAATCATGATATGATGTATGAATCTGTATGAGATATGATGCATTTTTCTTCACACATCATTATGTCTGACGCATGAAATATGATAAATGACATACGATGTGTGATACGTGAAATGTGATTTGTGACATGTACATATCACATACATGCACAGCAATCGGCGCAAACCAAAAAATGAAATCTAACTCCGAACATTTAAGATTATGATGCAATCTGATATGAAGTGACATGACATGGTATGATGTGATGTGACATGGCATGAACTGATAGAGTGTAATGTGATGGGACATTACATCTTATGATTTGACATGGTTTTTGACACAAGATGATACCTGAAGGATATGACATGACATGATACAACATGACATGATATAATGTGAAATGATATGATATGATATGATATGACATGATGTGATATAATGATAGGATATATGATACGATGATATATGCATACAGCAAATGCGAATTATTCAAGTTTCTGCAAGTACAAGAAGTCATCCGAAAATGTCCGTCAAATCACTCAAAACTGTCCAAAAACTGTACAAAGCTTGGCACCATCAGCGCTATCAAAGCACCCAAAGAACTGATGCGCATGCTGTCTGGTTGGATGACCTGATCAGCTCCAGACTAGCACCGGTGGAAAGACCTTTGACCTATGCACTTTCCGAGCCTCTGCACTTGACAGCAAGGCATCCCGCACCTGGCCGAGCAGAATAATCGAACAGTCTCTGCAGATACTGAAGAGAAGCCGACAAGCCAGTGCTAGCGCATGCTGATGCACATGAACTTCATGCGACACCAATGATACCAAATGGACAATGAGCCGCTGTGGTTGATGATGAACCGTTGTGGTCTAGGATCACCATGGCAACATCCCCGTATTGCGCGAACCTTGTCACATCTCCGCAGCCCAGTGTTCTCAGAATTTTTCCGGGCGGCTGCAAAGGTCCAGCGTGTGCCCAACCTGCCGGCAGGATGCGCATGATCTGATGACTCTGACCTGAAACGTCTGCTTTTTTCAGACAACGAACCCTGTGCTTCAGGTCATATCAGGCCCCCAGTTCATCCCCAGTTCGTCCCCACATTTCTCTTGGAACCCACAGCTGGATTCTCAGCAAACCGGACCTGCTTCTGCATGNTCAGGTCATATCAGGCCCCCAGTTCATCCCCAGTTCGTCCCCACATTTCTCTTGGAACCCACAGCTGGATTCTCAGCAAACCGGACCTGCTTCTGCATGGCCAAGAATGTAACATCGGCATCGCATGGGTCCTCCCCATCGCGCCAAATCTCTGGGCATACCCATGAATTGAGTAACCAATCTTCCGGGCACCGTCCGCAACTGCAGTTGCAAGAATGGCTTGGCTTCCAACCAGCTTGCTGATAAAAGTTCTTCGCGCGGCTGTTCGAGGACACACATAGCAGGGTCATCATCACAAGTGAGGAAGCGTTCAGAGCCATCTCTTCAGCTTGCTTTTCTGCATGTGCCAGAAGCATGCGCCCAACGCCCTTCTTTTCGTGTTTGTTTGACACTTTTAGGTGCTCCACTGTCAGAGTCTCTTTGCCCTTTTCCTCTTTGGCTTGCATGTGCACAAAACCCGTCACCTTCCCCATTGGTAAAACTTCTGAAACCATGACGAAATGCTTGTCATGGTCAAGCCACCTCTGCAATATCCTCTTGGCTCGATTTCCAGGGCCATGTGGAACCCCAAGGGCAGTGTACCACACAGCTGGATCGGAGACCTCCTCGTCACACCTTTCCCTATGGTCTTCCACAAACTCGTCGAAAAGATCCGCCACTGCACCAATGTCCTCCTCACGCATGGGCCGCACAAGCGTCTGAACCCGAAGTGGTCCACCAATTNTGGTCTTCCACAAACTCGTCGAAAAGATCCGCCACTGCACCAATGTCCTCCTCACGCATGGGCCGCACAAGCGTCTGAACCCGAAGTGGTCCACCAATTTTGTGCGCAGCAGCGTCTGTGCAAGCGTCGGCGCCTCAAATCAAAGGCGCAAAACTGTTTCAAATGAAGTGTTCTTTGCAATGGGCAAAGTAAAGTCATAGCACGACCGGAAAATCAAAGGGAACTGGCCTTTCAGCATTCTCAACATGTTGACACGGCTCGGCAAATGCGGGGAGGTGAAGCGGTGAATTATCAAAACTGAACGCATAGTAAGGCTTACTAAGTAAGCATTCAAAAGTTATTCAAAACTGTTCGGCTCCCCTTCTGCCCACTGGAGGCTCTTGCAAACACTGAGCCCCGAGCCGTCTGGCCCAGGTGGCTGCTTGCCAGAAATGCGGCGCCTTTTGGCCTACGAAGTTTCTGGTGAAAGTCTTGCACTGCGTGGGTGAANGTCTGGCCCAGGTGGCTGCTTGCCAGAAATGCGGCGCCTTTTGGCCTACGAAGTTTCTGGTGAAAGTCTTGCACTGCGTGGGTGAAATGGGCCCGCTGGTGAAACATATGAAATATAGTGAAATGTTTGAAGTTTGAAGGCATATTTTGTTTTGGATGAAGCATCACCCTTGCAACAAACGCTGGCCTGCGGGTCAGCAACTGCACAGCCGCCGAGGCCGCTGATGCCGTCCACTGGCGAACACACAGGAGCTTCCTGACATGGCAGCTCGAACCTTTGCAACGCCTACGTCCCGGAAGTTCTCTGAAACTGTTACCATGCGACTGATCTTTAGGATGGCAAGAAACACGCCACGAGGGCTAAAGCCTCATCTGCGCACGGTGAAGGTAGATCATCTGCGCACAGGACCCATATTTTACCTGTAAATTACCAAGTAAAGTGTACGCAGCAAACCGGCTCACCCGCGCACATTGAAGATGATACTATCTGCTTCCGCCTTCTAGGAAAGGGGATACTCATCCTTGTATCATCAACACCTTCCCTTTAAGGTTTTGGGGTGGGGGGATGGGGTCGGGGGTGGGGTGGGATTAGGGGATGGGGTGGGTTTAGGGGATGAGCTGGGGGGTTGGGACAAGGGACACTTTTGATTCTATATTTGAAAACTTCCCTTTAGGCCCTTTAGGTGTTTGAGATAGTGACAGGGTTTCGGATGGGTTGGAATCAGGGGAAATACACGAGGAACAGGCTGATTATGATTATCACCGCATCATATCGTATCCTCCAAACACTTACCTTGCACATTGGTCCTGCTTCTATGGAAAGCTTAGAAACGAAGCTCTCGTGCGAGACTTCTCTCAAAAATGAACTTTAGAAACTTGAAAACGACATGCTCTGGATCGCATTCTGTGCACGGAGGATCTGGAGCCCGAACCGTGCGCAGCCAAGCCGCTTTCAACGTGCACAGCCGAGGCCCCACCCGTCGGGATTGCTCGGACACGCTCTTGTCGCAACGCACCGATGCCGCACCATTCCATACATCTTTAGCAGCAACGACCGCCATAGCCAAAAGAAACAGCAGCAGCGAGCGGCAACATCAACGGCAACAGCACCACCATCACAGCCAGCGGTATCACCGCGAACAACAAGAATAACAAGCAGAGCAAATCAGAGCAACACCAACCACCAGCACGACAACAACAATACCACCAGTACCAGCACCAGCACCAACATGGTGAGGAGAAGAAACAGATCAACAAGGAAACGCGAACAGCGAAGAGGGAAAGCGCAGGGACAGAGGAGCAGGAAAGAAAAAGGGAGAAAGAATGAGAAAGAGGGAGAAGGAGGAGAAAGAGGAGGAAGGAGAAAAGAAGAAGATCAGAAGATCAGAAGAAGAGCAAAAGGAGGAGGCGCCTTTCTGCCCTTCCAAGAGGATCCCAACAGCTACACAAAAATGTTGCGGCCCACTTTTACTGTAGCTGTTTCGATTTACACGTTCAGTTCTGGCCCAAGCTGGCTTCCATCTATATGTGGTATTTATTTATATACATTAAATAAATATAATATATATATATATATAAATATATACGTGTATATATATATAAATTATATACGCAATACGCCAACGCCAAACGAAAAACCGTGAAACTTCGAAATGCAATCAACTGCTGATCTCTCTCTGACGCAACTGNCTTGATTTGAATCCATCTTATTCGAAACGCAAGGACAAATGTTTTGTCCAACTTTGAAACCAGTTGTCTGATGGTCACACTTTCCCCCATCAGGAATTGAAACAAGATTGAAGCGGCTGCAAGCCAGTCAATCAAACAAAATCCAAGAGCCTATCGGGTGCCAAGCCAGCGAGAGCTGGAATTGCCAGGTCAAATGAGTGGACCGGTGGTCTGCGGATGCCAAGCCAGCGAGTGCTGGAAATTGAAGTTCAAATAGTGGACCTGGAAAATGAACTGAAAGGAGGTGAGAATCAGCATTATTAAAATGCTGTAAGGAAAAAGGCGTGGCGGTATCTGAAAGCAAAAGCATGATATCCCCATATAATAAGGTGTGGGGGGGAGGGTAAACCAAAACACGCAACAACATGAAAACCAACTTGAGCCAAAATGGACAACAGTCATAAGATGAAGACCCACCAAACCAAAACATTAGTGAACAAGTA
>BGPT01002202.1:31406-61139 GCA_003297045.1 Symbiodinium sp. clade C Y103 | reverse complement strand
TACTGGCAACGGCTGGAACTGGTTTCGGAGAACTCTTCTTTTTCGGTGTGGCATCAACTGGGATGAAAATCCAATCTGAGTCCAAAGGATCCATTGAAACGCAAGCAAGTCAATCAGCACGATCTGAGTTCGATGCCGGTGAAAATGCCACGCTGGGAGTATCAACCGTCAGGAACGTCACACAGGGCCGGTACACTGTCACACTGACCAGGCAAAAATGAAAAAGGTCCCAATTCGGTTCACGACGGGGTTGTTCCCAAGGCCAATGATCAGTTGGTGGTTGATACAAAAGCCAAAAATGATAGCACGCAACTCTGCTGAATAGCCAGATTGATCACACTTGCCAGAACAAAGGATCGTACACCAAGCCAAATCGATGGGGGCCCACTGCAGTTGGTCGCAGCATGAACGCGCCGGGCTCGGCCGGTCAAATGAAACTTGAACCAACTTGAACCAAAATGGACAACGGTCAAAAGATGAAGACCCACCAAACCAAAACATTAGTGAACAAGTACACTACACAAGATTGCCGTAAACAGAAACCAGAATGGCAATCAATTACGCGTGGCAAGGCCGTTGGCCCAACATCTTCAGGCTCAACGGCTCCCCCGTTCATAACTTCGCGCTGTTCCAGTGGCAGAAGCAGAATTGAATAGCTCTAAGCTATGAACGAGCTCCTAGTAATGACGGCCCCCCGATTTAGGCTTGCTGCTGTTCCATTGCCAGAAGCAGAATTGAACAACTGTGAGCCACGGCAAGGAAGCTGGGGTAGGAGATCGGACAGGTCAGCTTCGCCCTGTTTAACAAATACGTGATATCACACCATCCTGACTCCCATTCTTTTTTGAAAGATACTGGGACAGGTTTGCCTCATTTCTCGTCTTTTCGCCTTCAAAATTGACAAAATGGACGCACATTTTTTTCGTGTCCCCACCTCCTACTGAACTCAACCTTCCCAAAGGTGCCCAAATCGGACTAGGTTGGCTTCACCTTACACCTGCACTCAGTCCATGCCTCCGGCTGGCTTTCTCAATATAGATAGATAGAAAGCATATTGGTGTTTTTTGTTGTAATCCATTCCAAATAGAAAAATGGTTGGTGAATATCCCATACCCTCCTTTTCGGTTTGTATCCCACTATAACAAAATTATACACCGGTTCCAGGGTGCCCTTCCGGTTTTCAAGGCCGGCAAAAAATGGCCAAACCCTCCCACTCAGAGATTGAAACCCAACAGTCAGTACTGTTGGGAATGATGGAACATCATGGAACCCATATTTGTTCTGGACATACCCAAGGTCGGAAAATCATTACAGACCCCCCTTCGACATGGGGATCCATGTGAAATGATTCGGGCTGTGCCAGGTGTACCCATGATTTTTCCCATGATTTTCCCATGCCTTTCCCATGCCCAAGTCTGAATCACTTGAGCCCCAGCGGTCCAACGAAGACTGCGCTCGATCAACGGGATCGTCACAGGCATCTTGGTTGAGACAGCTTTGGAAAGCCAACCCGCAAGGATTGCGAGTTGAAACACCGTATACAGATTGGAAGAGTAATTCAGGACTATATAGCTCAGCAGGATGTTAATTTGTTTGTCTTCTGGGGGTTGCTACATTGTTCACTTGACCATCTATGAGTCTAACATCTGCATCTCAGCAGCTGAATTAACCCAGTTTTGCAACCCAACAGAAAGGCTCCAAGGTTCCAGGGTTCCGATTCCGTTCCGGTTTTCAGGGCTTACAAGAAACGGCACACTACTCCGAGAGATTGAAACCCAACAGCAGGGCAAATGGGGATGGATCAATATTTGACGACGGGTAGGTAGATGATCATCTAATTTATCAGCTACTTTGGTAAAGTTGAAGGTAAATGGATTTTGACCATATCACTTTAAAAACGAGCTGCCTATTTCGTATGCTCGCTTGTCAAAGTGTCTTTGGACTATTTTGAGCAATTGGTACTCTACGCGATGGAAAATATTTTGCTGGAACATATGTAGAAACCCCCTGATAAAAGCTAACATCCTAGTAGAATAGCGGTAAGATTTTATAACCTTTTCCACGGTTCCCGCGTCATCTGCCCCCGTAAAAACGAATCATCCGCGCCTGAACAGTGAGCGGATTTCAAATCACATGCACCCTTAAAAACGCATCAACCACGCCTTATAGGTTGGGGAAGGTACTGAAGGGGATCAACCCTTTAGGTTGGGGGGCTATCAGGGCACCGCACAGAGAGAAGATCAAGTATAAAGAAACTCCTCAAGAGGATTCAACCCTGTAGATTGGGGGGGGAACTATCAGGGCAACATGCAGAGAGAAGATCAAGTATAAAGAAACTTCTCAAAGGGGTTGAACCCTTTCGGTTTGGGGGGACTATCAGGGCACCATACAGGGAGAAGATGAAGCATAAAGAAACTTCTCAAGGGGATTCAACCCTTTAGGTTGGGGGCGACTATCAAGGCACCATACAGAGAGAAGATCAAGTATACAGAAACTTCTCAAGGGGATTCAACCCTTGAGGTTGGGGAGGCAGAACTATCAGGGCGCCATACGGGAGAAGATCAAGTATAAAGAAACTTCTCAAGGGGATTCAACTCTTTAGGTTGGGGGGAACTATCAGGGCAACACGCAGAGAGAAGCTCAAGCATAAAGAAACTTCTCAAAGGGGTTGAACCCTTTAGGTTGGGGGGAACTATCAGGGCGCCACGCAGGGAGAAGATCAAGCATAAAGAAACTTCTCAAGGGGGTTCAACCCTTTAGGTTGGGGAGGGGGAACTTTCGTGCGAGGCATCCTTCAAAAGCTGCAAGTTGAAGATGTGAAAACGAAACTTTCGTGCGAAAAAAACCCTCAAAACCTGCAAGTTGACGATGCGAAAACGAAGCTTTCGTGCGAGACGTCCCTCAAAAACTGAAAGTTGACGATGTGAAAACGAAGCTTTCGTGCGAGACATCCCTCAAAAACTGCAAGTGGAAGATGTGAAAAATGAAGCTTTCGTGCGAGACGCCCCTCCAAAACTGAAACTTGAAGAGGTGACAACAAAGCTTTCGTGCGAGACATTCCTCCAAAACTGAAAGCTGAAGATGTGAAAACGAAGCTTTCATGCGAGACTTCCCTCAAAAACTGCAAGTTCACATTGTCACAACGAAGGTTCAGGGGTACAGACGAAAGCCTGTGGAACACTTGTTTTGTGCGACCTGCGTGGCACTTTACGCCACTGTGATCATCTGCGCCCCTATTCAAGCACCTGTTTCGAGCAACTATAGCCCCAGGAGCGTCTTTGGGGGCACAGATGACGAGGGAACCTTTTCCACTGGGGTCAAACGGTCAAACTAGGATTTTGATATTGTCTATTATCATCTCAAAATGGGAATAACTGTTGTTCTTGCTCACCTTGCGGCCAAGCAACCTCCGCGGACTCCCTGGTCAGATGGAAGTGATGGTACTTTACGAATCAAGACCTCCCATTCCTTGGGATCTCGTAGGGGAGGCGAGAACAACAGAGGGAGAACAGCCTGAGAACAGCCGCCTTTTTCATTTTTGTACAAGCTCCAGAAACATCAAAACTCAGCACCCTCATAGTCCCTTCAAACTCCTTCAAAGTCCAAAAATTGAACTTGTAACAACCTCTGAGTGTCTGGTTGCTGTAGTGTTTCTGGGCAAGAAATCCCACCATGGACATGCTTAGACGCCGCCAACCCACCACTCGAAACAAGCTGGAGGCAGCAAATGCCAACTCTGTAGCATCCATTCATCAGCATTGTCCCAGTCATGACCAACAATAAGGACTTATGGATTCTTGGCTTAGCACCACCAACCCAGGGCACCCAGGGCAGAAGACCCAGAAAAAACCCAGGATTCTGGGACCAAGAAGCAATCCCCTGTGTCTGGTTTTCGGCTTCCTGTCGCGCTTTCTGTGGTTCCAATTCCTGAACTGCTAGCCAAATTTTCTCCTGCAGAGGATTGATGTACACAAAAACTACCGGAAAGCTGGGTGTTGGTTTCCCCCACAAATCAGGATGTTCTGCACATCTTCCCTTGGCCAACTCTGAGATAAAGAAGAAAGTGTAAAATCTGGAATTTTGCATACCAAGGAATGACGACAACTTCGGGATGCCTCACACATTCAAAAAGAACATCATTTGATTTGCCCCTGTGTGTCTCCCTTGATGCTCTATACTATACACACTCCTTGCTTTGTCAAGAACTGGGGCTCTCGTAAATGGCTCTGGCAAGGCCGCTTTCAAAGTGCATATGGCTGTGAGTCACGGTCACGGGTCACAGCCGAACTTTATCCCCCAAAAAAAGGTCCGTGAATCCCCAACCTGGAGCAACCCTTGGTCCTGTGAAATCAAACCAGACCCAAAGGCATCGGCAACGCACTGTTGTTCCCCGGACTGAAAGATCTTGGGGGCGTTATCTTGGAACAAGGCATCATACCCGCTCCTTAGTGCCAGAGATTCGAGTTCTTCGAGTTTGTCTATGGGGTACCCAAAATCTAGTGGTTAATCCATCATTTCTTACACAAAAAAAATGCTATTTTTGGGGCATCCATGGGGCCATTAAAACCAACCCAGATGGAATCGACACCGAAAGGATGGCCTTCCCAAAATTTGGCAAGAACTTGCAGGAAACCACTGGGTTGATCTATGTGAAACATTGTCAGACCATCCGTTTCAAACTTCAAATCCTACAGGCACCGATCACCCAAGGGGCTTCCGATGAAAATCTTCCCTTACTTCAATTCTGGCAACATAACGGCACACTTCCTCACTGCGCATGATGCATGTCTTGTTGGTTCGTCCATTCCATTGCTGCGTAGATTTCATTCCTATTCCCATTCACCATTTGCCAGGCCACTTGGTCACATAATAAGCAATGTTGGGAAGGAAACCTGGCGAAAACACGACCCTCTTGCATCACCCAGATCTATAGTTTAATAGGATATGTGTGTATATGTATATACGGGTACATGAATGTTGAAATCCGCATCTATATTTACATATCTATGCAATCGTATTTCCATATCTATGCCTGTATCAATATGAGTATATTTTGCATGTATATATATATATATTTACACCTACACATACAGATACAAATACACATACACATACATATACATATACATATACACATATACATATACACATATACATATACACAGACATAGACATAGACAAAGACTGCATATGCATTTACATGTACATCTACATAGACAGAGACATGGACATGGACATACACATACAGATGCACATATGCAAAAGCATATGCATATGCATATACACGTACATAATACATATACATATATGTCGGATATGCCGTCTACCTACATTGCGACAAAAAACATATATCAAATTGTATTGGTGCACTTCACTTGGTGCATTTCACAGATATGGTATCTGTACATTCATAGATATTGGAGCTTTCCGAAAAATAGGGGTACGCCCTTGCATCATCCAAGTCATGGATGACAATGACTTACTATAGGTTAACAACCATGGTGACTTGGGGTTCCCCCATGACTTGAGAAACCTCAATGTTGGGGCGGCCTTGTACTCCTGCTTGGCGAACAGCAACCCAGGAGGTTTCAAAGACCTGGTCGGTGGTCAATCCTGTGAGGATACAAAAATTAGACGATCATGGGATGTAGCGCGATTTTTGACTGGATCTACAATGGGATTCATGGGGATGTTTTAGGATTTCATTCTATACTTTTTTCATGGGAATTATGGGGGTTTAATGGATCTACAGTAGCAATTATGGAGATTTAATCGGACTTTACTTTGTGGGGGTTGTGTGGGGATGTTATGGGGATATAATGAGATACATAACCGACAATGTGATACTTGGGAGGGTACCAAGGTACCCTATGTTGAGACAAATTCATGTGGGTGAAGCTGAAAGCACTTGCCAACACAGATTGACGTGTTGTCCCTGTAAAACATGATGTGGCTACCCAATGTCGACCAATATTGACCCATAGCCAACCAAAAAAAACGCATGTGCCAGCAGAAACCTAACTCGAGGGCATTCCCAACAGAGAATGTCAGCAACAGAAACGATTAAAACCTAAGAGGGAAGGACCGAAAGCCTGCGACCCCCAAATGAAAGTCACATGGAATCTCAGCATGACCAAGGAACACTTCCGCTCCACCAAACCGACTGCATATGTATGTATGTATGTATGTATGTCTGTCTGTCTGTCTGTCTGTCTGTCTGTATGTATGTATGTATGTATGTATGTATTTATGTATTTCTGTATTTATGTATTTATGTATGTATGTATTTATGTATTTATGTATGTATGTATGTATGTTTGTTTGTTTGTATTCATGTATGTAATTATGTCTTTATGTATTCATGTATTTATGTATTTATGTATGTATTTATGTATTTATGTATGTATGTATGTACGTACGTACGTATGTATGTATGTATGTATGTACGTATGTATGTATTTATGTATGTATGTATTTATGTATGTATTTATGTATTGTGTATTTATGTATTTATGTATTTATGTATTTATGTATTTATGTATGTATGTATGTACGTACGTACGTATGTATGTATTTATGTATGTATTTATGTATGTATTTATGTATTTATGTATGTATTTATGTATGTATTGATGTGTTGATGTATTTATGTATTTATGTATTTTTGTATTTATGTATTTATGTATTTATGTATGTATGTATGTGCGTAGGTACATATGTATGTACGTATGTATTTATGTATGTATTTATGTATGTATTTATGTATGTATTGATGTATTGATGTATTGATGTATTTATGTATGTATGTATGTATGTACGTACGTACGTATGTATGTATGTATTTATGCATTTATGTATTGATGTATGTATTTATGTATTTATCTATTTATGTATGTATGTATTTATGTATTTATGTATGTCTTTCTGTATGTATTTATATATGTATTTGTGTATGTATTTGTGTATGTATGTATGTATGTATGTATGTATGTATTTATGTATTGTGTATTTATGTATGTATGTATGTATTTATGTATGTATTTATGTATTTGTGTTTTTATGTATTGATGTATTTATGTATTTATGTATGTATGTCTGTACGTACGTACGTATGTATGTATGTATCTATGTATGTATGTATTTAGGTATGTATTTATGTATGTATGTATGTATTTATGTATGTATGTATATATATATATATATATATATATGTGTATGTATTTATGTATTTATGTATGTCTTTCTGTATGTATTCATGTATTTATTCAGTGGAGGGGCAAAGGGGGCCGAAACTTGGGTTTCGGCGGTGGCGCTGGCGACGCTCTTGGGGGCAGGTGGCGCTGCGACGCTGCGACGCTGCCAGGGTGCGGTTGACGCCGCGACGCTGCGACGCTGCGAAGCTGCGACGCTGCGACGCTGCGATGGGGCCGTGGACGCTGCGACGCTGCAACGCGACGTTGCGACGCTGCGACGCTGCGACGCTTCAATGCTTCGGCGCTGCGACGCTGCGATGCTGCGACGCTGCGACGCTGTCGCCCGCCCAGTGACGCTGCGACGCTGTTAGCGCTGCGGCGCTGCGACGCTGTCGTCCGCCCAGTGTCGCTGGGACGCTGTTGGCGCTGCGGCGCTGCGATGCTGCCCAGCAGGAGCGACGCTGCGACGCTGTTGGCGCTGCGACGCTGGAACGCTGCCGAGCCAGAGCGACGCTGTGACACTGTCCTTTTCAAGATCAATTGAAGCTAAAATCCGATTCAACGGATGGGTCAGAGGGGGTGGCGGATTTGGTCCCTTTTGAAGATCAGTTGAAGTTAATATCCCATCCGACGTATTGGTCAGAGGGGGTGGCAGATTTGATCCCTTATGCAGAAAAGTTGTGAAGTCAATATCCCAGTCAACGTATTGGTCAGAGGGCGTGGAGGTTTTGATCCCTCTTGAAGATCAGTGGGGGTGGCGAAGTTGAGACCCTAAGAGAAGTTGTGAAGTTGATATCCCAGTCAACGTATTGGTCAGAGGGGGTGGCGGATTTGATCCCTTAAAAAGAAAACTTGTGAAGTTAATATCCCATGCAACGTATTGGTCAGAGGGGGTGGCGGATTTGACCCCTTTTGAACATCCTAGTCAACGTATTTGTCAGAGGGGGTGGCGGATTTGATCCCTTTTGAAGATCAGTTGAAGTTACTATCCCATCCCACGTCTTGCTCAGTATCCCATTCAACGTATTGGTCAGAGGGGGTGGCGGANGATTTGATCCCTTTTGAAGATCAGTTGAAGTTACTATCCCATCCCACGTCTTGCTCAGTATCCCATTCAACGTATTGGTCAGAGGGGGTGGCGGATTTGGTCCCTTTTGAAAATCAGTTGAAGTTACTATCCCATCCCACGTCTTGGTCAGAGGGGGTGGCGGGTTTGATCCCTTACGAAGAAAAGTTGTGAAGTTGAAAACCAATCCAACGTATTGGCCAGAGGATGTGGCGCATTTGATTTCTTACGAAGAAAAGTTGTGAAGTTAAAATCCCANGCTTCTTGGCTTCTCGGCTTCTCGGCTTGCCTTGTGGCTTCTCGGCTTCTCGGCTTCTCGGCTTCTCGGCTTCTCGGCTTGTCCGGTGGCTTCTCGGCTTCTCGGCTTCTCGGCTTGCCTTGTGGCTTCTCGGCTTCTCGGCTTCTCGGCTTCTCGGCTTGCCTGGCGGCTTCTCAGCTTCTCGGCTTCTCGGCTTGTCCAGTGTGTTCTCAGTTTCTCGGCTTCTCGGCTTCTCGGCTTCTCGGCTTCTGGGCGCATTTCTGGGCCCCTTTTACCCGTGCATTGTGTTTATTTATGTATGTATTTATGTATTTATGTATTTATGTATTTATGTATCTATGTATTTATGTATGTATGTATGTACGTACGTATGTACGTACGTATGTATATATTTTGCTGTTCCTTCCCGCACAAAAACCAACAAGAATCCTCATTTTTCTCAGGCAGAAGTTGCGTTCGGGACTTTTTGGGCACAATTTGTCCAGCGGTCCGGGAGATGTGGCAACAGCAACGGCTGCTGTTTGGTGGTTGGGGCACCAGCAACGCCAGCAAGGACAGCAACAACGGCAGCAACAACAGCAGAAACCCTTGGGGCATCGCAGGTGTGCGAAACCCTACACTAAAATCATCCATTTCACGTGGCTGACAATTTTGACCCATCCCCATATCCCCGTGGGATTTCATTCCACCGATGCCCGAAGAATGCCACCCACCTTCACCAAATGCTCACCGGCGAGAACCGCGCTCTCATGATCTATAAAGTTGATGAAGCACATGTCGATGTTCCTTGCTCTTCTATGTCCTGAGCAGCGAATTGAAGCACGCACCAAAATCATGTTTGATGGACACGCACAACTCTCGTGGGTCTGTCTGAAAATGGGGGCTGCAACACCTAAATCAGTAGCAATGATTTTTTGTGCAAATCATGATTCACCAAGAGAGAAAAAGGCTACCTGGCTACCCTCAGCATCTGCATTCGCATCCGCATTCGCATCCGAAGAATTAAGCACCAAGTGTCTGGACCGCGGAAAGTAGAAGAGATCGTATTTGCATGGTGCCACCTGGACGAAAATGTTCAGGCAAAGTGATGGGGATATGGAGATTTGTGAAGAGGATTCCCTTCCAAAATCCCCAAGCATTGGATGCATTGGATTTATTCTATTGGACAATAGTTAATGGATGTTAATCTGTTAATGGATTATGATCCCGAATACCAACCGACAAGGGGTCTTGTTTGCCCACCTCATCGATCGTTCTCAACAAGATTTCACCAGCGCGTGACAACTTCGGCGGCAGGAATTTCAACCTTAGCAGTGTTTAGTTGGTTTCGGACTCATGTAATGTGATATGTGATATATTGGTGTACCCATAGGCATTTTCCGCCAACCCCTTTTATGCTACCAGAAATGTTCGTGGGATTTCACAATCGTCAAATAAAGCAGCAATGGCATTGGGTGAATCCCACCATGGTCCTACATGGATTACCACCATGGTCATAGACACTTTCCTTTAGCACTTCATCAATTGGTCCTTTCCTTTGTGTGCATGGATCGCTTCTTCCCCTTAGGGCACAACATTGGAAGTTTCACACACATTCGACAATTTTTTGTGTAGTGATTCAGCCACTCATTGCAAACGAAAAAAAAAAAGTAATAGCAACACCAAAAAAATGAAAACTAAATCCCCACCAAAATAGTGATAAATCATTTGGGGGGTGCTACACTATACAAATTTGGACAAGCATCAGCTCATGTTTTATTTTGTTGGGCCTGGAAGAACAAATTTCAACCACCCACCAACATGTTTTCTCTGCTTCGGGTCACATGATTGTGGTGGCACCTTCCTCAAGGTGGAACCTCCCAAGTTTCATCAGAGGAAGTTGATCGGAGTTCACTGTGGAATAGTTTCACAGTCGGATTGATCCCCAGATGTTGATCTGGTGGTACCACACATGACCATCAGCACTGGTGAACAGGACACTGTTCAGCTCGCGACGTTCAGAATGTTGCATACTGTTAGTCAATAATGGTTGATAATGGTTAATACTGCAACTGCCGTTGGTTTTCATATTTCCCGCCTCTCTTCATCAGCCAGTCGCACTACCACACGTGCTACCTTCATCAACAGGGACAGCCTCGGTTCAAATTTCATTGTGCACTGCCACATGCACAAATAAGGCGTTGACAAATTGCCACATGCCCGCGCCATTGTTCACACAGCCTGAGGTTGCTGCAGGCCACAACATATTTGGTAGCGCGTCGGAACGAAACTGAATTTAGCCAAAATGGCATCCATATTATACATAAGGAATTCAAGTGCGTGTGATTTATCGTTTGCGTTGATTGAATTGCATCACGAAATGTGCAAATGGGCGCCACGTCCAAACATTTTGGAAGTCATGAGCCATGAAGATGAAAAAATATTTGTTTTTCGAAAGGCATGGTAAATCATTGTTTTTTGTTGTAAATACAAATACGTATGTATATATATATACATCAAATGTGTGCATATATTTATCATTCTAAAATATATACATCCGTCGAAGACCACACGCACACCCTCGCAGCATGTAAACGGGGTGCCATCCAAAAAAAATTGCACAACAACACACACGAACTGCAAAACAAAAAATTGGGGGAACAAAGCAATCAAATGGTGTGCGACAGAACATGCACAGAATGGATTGCGATGTTGAGTTCCGAAAGCAACGCCGGTTGCATGGAAAAATTATTGAAAAAATGAACTGGTGCAAAACTGTCAGCGCAAAACAAATTCAGAAAAAATGGTAACCGTAATGGGCACAAATCTACAGACAGTGGCATATATATATATATATACATGTATGGGATGTTTCCTGATTTTTTGGTGAAACCATCGCAAGAACATTGAAATAAAATGTGCGACAGAACCGCGGGCAACGAATGCTCTTTTGTGCCAAGAAGGCCTCACAAGTGAAATGCCTCCACATGTTTTCCATGTGGTGCAAATTAGACTCAACTTCGCTGTTACATCTCGATTTGTGCGTATCATACAACTGCAAGAGTGCTGATGAAAGGATTTCGCACCCCTCGTCAAAGCATTGAGCAAGGCTCTATGTTTTGCCCTGCACCCTGCTTTCCCATCACGCTTCATCACAGTTCACAAATAATTTCCACTCATGACGTCATGTAAGTCATCCACGTATCTTCGATATGAGTCTGCTCTGTCTGTCGTGCCACGATTCCTTGCAATTCGATACAGACGTTGGAAAACGTTTCGAGCTTCAGTCACCCCTGCCATTGTCATTCCAGTGGCGTTTCCACCGGTTGACGCTTCCAGTACGGCCAAAGTGGCACGCTGAATCTGACTTGCCTCATCAAAATGCTCTCTTGCCAAGCTGATTATTCTGTTCACCACGCGTTGCATCAATGAGGTTGCACATTCCTGCAGTATTTGCCACTTCATCATCTGTTCTAGCATCCAATCCATCTCCACCACCATCGTCATTGTCATGTGCTGGATCTGTTTCATTTGTCATATTCTGTCAATGTTCCCATAGAACATAGTTGGCCCTTTCCTGCACAAACATGTGGGAACACTGCGCTGCTGTGCGTACATGATGCCGCACGAAACGGCCAAATCCATGAGCCCATATCGAACACAGTCAGTGGTTTCCTCAACAGTGTTGAAATTCTCTCTGGTTTCTTCCTCATGGACTGTCACTCTGGCGGTCAAAGCATCATCAAGCCTTTGTGCAAAGCTCTCACCCTCATGCAGCAACCAATCAACAGTATCCACCCTTCTGCAAAGACCTCCGGAATATTCATAATGATCTGCCCACTGTTCTTCTGCGCGCCTAACATCTCTTGGCAAAGCTTTGATTTTGCCCCACGCAAACAATGAAATTGCAATCATCGCCAACAAAAGAAAAATCACCAAAGCAAATGTCCCGTAAACCATGTATTTAGATTGAACCGGCTCAGGTTCCATGCATTGTTGTCCAAGAACTCCAACCAGCTCAAGGCCCATCAGGTCACGACAGTCATGCGCAGAATTGTCTTGGAAATACGCCTCAACTGCTGGGTGTTGCAACTGCGTTCCTCTTGGCGCTGATGTGCCTCAACGCCAACATCTTCAAAAGTATCAACGTAAAACAGGCCGCGCTCATGAGCCAAAAGGAACAAAAGATTCTGAGGAAGACATTTGGTTCCAGTGTCAGCAATGTTCCAGGCTGTTGGCATCTGACGTAGGCATATTTCATTCGAGTCAGTTTTCCCCTGGATCCATAGAACTTTTCCAGAAAGATGTCTGACACGGCCGACACCCTGTTTCGAAGCAATCTGAAACCTGAGCTGCTGTCAGTGAACTGAACATGCTGCACATCTTCACCAAGAATAAAACGTAGGCAAGCAATAATGAACAAGCCATCACATGCTGAACTTACCAAGCCACGCAGCTCACTTTCCCAAGACGAAAGAGAAATGGTCTTCTGGCTGCGACTGCTCTCATAGACAAAGGGGTGGAATCCACAAAAATGATCTTCGATGTGCCTTATCCGAAGATCAGTCAGCATCACTGTAAGACACACTTGTATCCAGCCTCATGGCAACTACACTACGCTGTGTGTTAAGTGCGTGGGAGGACGCGGGAATAGCTGTAAAGAATGCAAAGGCCAGCCATTCACAACAACATGTTTACTTTGGAGAAATCGCGAGGAAATGGAGGAAACTCAAACGACCATCTGAAAACTGAATGCCAAACCACACATCTGAAAATGACATCTGAAATTCACCGCAACTGNACTCAAACGACCATCTGAAAACTGAATGCCAAACCACACATCTGAAAATGACATCTGAAATTCACCGCAACTGCAAATCCGACAAACTGACATCTGAAGCTCACTGCATTCAATGGCAAACTGCCTCACTCTTTTTGACACAAGGTGGTGATGTCCTGCGCTATCAAAGTGTCTCACCGAAGCTGTGACCCAGCTTGCATGGTCACACATTCCAACACATTGTCAAAGGAATTGCATCAAGCTGAAATTGCAAGTGGTGAGGACATGGTCGAAATTCGGCTGACCATACCCCCACTGCCAATGTTGTCAAGACAGCTTCAAACTTGACGTGTCGCAGGAATCACCCACCCAGGGTTTGGGTGGGCGGGTAACTAAGAAAAACCTTTCAGCCTCAACTTCACCATCCAAAGAATTGACATGAATGACCCACAGTGAAGTTGAAGGCAACTGCAATCACAGACAGAAATCTGAAGTCAAGTCAATGAAGTCCAAAGAAAATCTTTCACATGAAGTCCACGCATTGAAATACAACTGTGTCAACAAGATTTCAACAGCACATCTTCCGAATTGAAAACCTGTAAAGGGACAAGCACAGCTCCAAGTTCTGAAACATTGCCACAAGATTGTTGTAAACAAGCATTGCAAAAGCACCAGCCAAATAAGTTGTACCAGATCCACA
Organism: Symbiodinium sp. clade C Y103; assembly: GCA_003297045.1. Lineage (NCBI taxonomy): Eukaryota > Dinophyceae > Suessiales > Symbiodiniaceae > Cladocopium > Cladocopium sp. clade C. The sequence goes on along the minus strand of BGPT01002202.1, from coordinate 47,162 downwards.
AGCCAGCCAAATCGAAAGAAGTAAATCTCCAAGCGTTCAATTCCTTGGTCTTTAACCCTAAGCTGCCACCCACAAGGTCTGCCACTGCAAGCAACTTGAAAGTTGCGCCACACAATGTCCAAGGAAATCCCACCCACCCACACAACACACAGCACCGTATAGACTCACGGGCGCGCCCTATGAAGCCTCCACTATGCTGTGTGTTAAGTGCATGGGAGGACGCAGGAATAGCTGTAAAGAATGCAAAGGCCAGCTATTCACAACAACATGTTTACTTCGGAGAAATCGCGAGGAAATGGAGGAAACTCAAACGACCATCTGAAAACTGAATGCCAAACCACACATCTGAAAATGACATCTGAAATTCACCGCAACTGNACTCAAACGACCATCTGAAAACTGAATGCCAAACCACACATCTGAAAATGACATCTGAAATTCACCGCAACTGCAAATCCGACAAACTGACATCTGAAGTTCACTGCATTCAATGGCAAACTGCCTCACTCTTTTTGACACAAGGTGGTGATGTCCTGCGCTATCAAAGTGTCTCACCGAAGTTGTGACCCAGCTTGCATGGTCACACATTCCAACACATTGTCACAGGAATTGCATCAAGCTGAAATTGTAAGTGGTGAGGACATGGTCGAAATTCGGCTGACCATACCCCCGCTTTAGAGACGACTCGAGCACATAGCATCACCAAGGTGTCTTGTCATGCTTTCTCTTCTTGCTGACCGGTGCAGAGTTCCCGGCCTCCTTGGCCTCCTGCCTCGCTAAATCAAACTGAACCTTCGTTTCCCAAAGTGTCTTCACCAACGTGAGATCAATATCATGAAATTTCAAATCAATCCTGTCACAACACAAGAAACCATCAAAGACCTCGTTGGTCAACTGGTCAGCCTCTGTGTTCTCCTCCGTTTTTCAACCCTGCGCGTGTTGTGCATCATATGTCAAATTTAGAAACATCCTCCAACAGAAAGCAGAGGTTCAAAGAAAACAGCATCAAATCAACACTCCACATGCCATGCTGGAAATTCGTCGCCGTCGTTCGTAATCGTTCTTGCTATTAAAAAAAATTACGGCTGACAGCTGAGCGGCTTTATGTTATTTCTTGTTGGTCTCGCTTTAATTGTGTCGGGGGTGAACATCTTTGTGGACACGTCATCGCATGTCCTGGTTTTCACTTCCCCACACTTCACGTGGAACTATGCTTTGTTTGTTCCATTTGCAAGGTCAAGCAAACGAAAAAGGGCAACAACAAGAAATCAGTTGGCTCGTTCTTTCCCCCNCACACTTCACGTGGAACTATGCTTTGTTTGTTCCATTTGCAAGGTCAAGCAAACGAAAAAGGGCAACAACAAGAAATCAGTTGGCTCGTTCTTTCCCCCCCCCCAAAGAGGGCGGGTTAATCTGGGTGGGTGATCGAAACATCACCTTTGGAGTTTGGGTTTCTCTTGAGACCAAAATTGCCACATGTCAAAAAGTGATCATCATGTCCCCCAAACTCAAAAGTAAAGAAGAGGTTGAAACAACAACAAAAGACTTCAACGTGTTGTTGTTCTCATCCATTAGATTGTGATGCTTCCAAATGCCTTAAAAATTTTCACCAAGAAGATTTGTCACATTGGTGACTGCACTGCCGGAATTGATTTACCAGTCAAGTCTGTACATTCGGTTTCAAGAAAAATTTTGCACCAAAAGTTGTTTGTTGAAAATTTCACCAAACATCACAGCGCAGTTAGGAAGCCAATAAAGTCAGACAAATATTCTGACAAATCCGCGAGGCATACGCACCAGACATATATTCTGACATAAAGCGCTTTGCCACACAAAGTATATACAAAGAGCACAACACGCAGCCACGCATTGAGCGCACTACACGCGTACGTTACGCAGGCTTCACCAGGGCAACAAAAACAGCGGGATCTGCAAGCAGAACCCTCANGCATTGAGCGCACTACACGCGTACGTTACGCAGGCTTCACCAGGGCAACAAAAACAGCGGGATCTGCAAGCAGAACCCTCACGTTTTTCAACCCTGCGCATGTTGTGCATCATATGTCAAATTTAGAAACATCCTCCAAACAGAAAACAGAGGTTCAAAGAAAACAGCATCAAATCAACACTCCACATGCCATGCTGGAAATTCGTCGCCGTCGTTCGTAATCGTTCTTGCTATTAAAAAAAATTACGGCTGACAGCTGAGCGGCTTTATGTTATTTCTTGTTGGTCTCGCTTAATTATGTCGGGGGTGAACATCTTTGTGGACACGTCACCGCATGTCCTGGTTTTCACTTCCACACACTTCACGTGGAACTATGCTTTGTTTGTTCCATTTGCAAGGTCAAGCAAACGAAAAAGGGCAACAACAAGAAATCAGTTGGCTCGTTCTTTCCCCCNCACACTTCACGTGGAACTATGCTTTGTTTGTTCCATTTGCAAGGTCAAGCAAACGAAAAAGGGCAACAACAAGAAATCAGTTGGCTCGTTCTTTCCCCCGCCACTCTAGCCAACCATGTCCACTTCAGCTTCAAAACGCACTACAGCTGCGGATCGAAACGATTCCTCATCAGAAATGTCAAGACGCATGCTGGAAGCTCGACTGAGCCGCATTGACGGCACCAAACATTTCACAAAGTTCTTGGGCCCTCTGTCTTGAGGGAAGGTCAGCCGGATTGGCCAACGACGGCACTCGTTCCATCCAAGCAGCAAAAGGAGTCTGGGTGTCTATGATGGAAACTGCGCACAAAAGCAAAAACATGGCATTCGAAGGACTGCTACGTCTGATAAGCCCAAGTCTGCACGCCTCATTGTCAATGAAACATATCCCGCATCTAGAATTCCATTCTTTCCTGCATGCCCATCTGACACACAAGTAGGCAAACATTTCGACTTCGCAAATAATCTGTTCTCCAACTGTCTCCAGCCAAAAATTCAGCAAAGGTTCCGGGACGAACCCGTGGTAGACCTGTTTAGTCCCCGCTACAGGGTCTATAACAAAAGCTCCCCATGATCCCTCTCGTGACCGTCAGTGTAAACAACTACAGGAGAGCCAAGTCATTGTCCATTGCAATCACTCGAGGTTTCGATGCATCCACCAAAAATTCAACAAGGTCGCAGATTTCACCACTTCCTGCAGTTGAAGTCACCCCACCGCTAGACCACTTCGACTTCGCATGAGTAGCTGGTTTCAAGGAATGTCCACCTCCAGAAAACTTCAGAATCCCAGCCAATGAAGCAGCGGTGTCCTTGGAGCCGCTTCGCAACTGTCTCAAGTCAGCAGTAAGAGCCATAATCCTATCACGTCGACCCGCCTTATTCTGCACTGTTAGTCTCCCTCTCCAGAGGTCCTGCAAATTGTCAGTAGCTTTCTTTCCGGTCACAGCATGCTTCCACCCTAACACATTGAAAAACGAGTCAAGAGATTTCGCAGTGAGTTGCGCCAAAGGTTCAACTTCGAAGCAAGGGAAGTCATCGTAGAACACACTGGTCAGAATGTGCATTCCATGAACCAGAAGATGCCAAATTGCCCTTGAAATTTTGTTGAAGGCGAATACTGATGCACTGGCCCCAAAAGGCAATGATTGGGTGGTATAATACCTCCACCCATGTTCAGAGGTTTGGTAGCCCAACACTCCATGCTTGAGCGACTCAGTAGCAATGGCCACTTGCTTGTATGCCTTGGAAAGATCAACGCAACGCCCTAGCAAGGACGGCTATGATTTCAGAGACGCATGCCACTGGCCCCTCAAAACTGACCCGTCTGACATGGGTACCACAACTTCGTGCCCATTGCTCACCACCCACATGATAAACCGCAAAAACCCAATTACAAAGTCCGTGTCGTGCAAAGCAAGGTATGAAGAAGATGCAAATGAAGCGTTCACTGCGCTGTCACGGTAGTTGTCAATTATTCTGATCTTGCGCTCTTCTCCCTGATACAGTGCGAACCTCTTTGACAAACTCCACTGTTCAGACCCCACCAAATCTGGGATCGCATCTGTGGAAAAGGGGCCCAAAAGGAAGCCAGCCTCCACTTCGACCATACTTTCCGCTTCAAGGTCCTTCTCTTGCGCAAGCTCATCATCAGTCATGCTCTTCCCAACCATCGCTTTTCTGCGCCATATGGCTTGATGGTCAAGTTGCTGAGGTGTCATCATCGCTCGCCTGTACTTCTTATAATGCAAGGGAGACAAGGGCTGCTCTCCGGTCAGCGGCACACCCCGCTCCATGATGGTGCAAACTTCCATATCTGGAAAAACAGTCTCTGCCAGCGGTTGGCGAAAAAGGCACAAAGGTTTGCCCCTCGTCACAGTGTTGATATGATCCGGCATGGTTTTTCTAAGGATGTCCTCCGCTGCTTGCTGTCGATCATGTGCTTCAGATATGCCGTCCTCTTCGAAGACATCGCATGCAAACCCTCTGTGCACAGCAGAAAAATGTTATGGCGCAGTCCGTCAGGAATCAGAGCAAATTGTGATGCAGGGTGTTGTAGCCTCAAAGCCAAATTCACATGTTCTTCAGGTGAAAAATAAAACCTAGTTTTCCTAGTTTTGTACATAGCATTGTTTTGGTCCATTTCAGTTTCATTCAATTGCTCACCTTCGTCAGTGTCCCCCATAGTCCAAGGCGTCTGGAGGACTTTGCAGGGTGGCTGGACTGGGACTTCAGGCAGCCATTCGATGCTGGCATACTCCGGGATGAGCGGAGGTTGCAATCGATGTTGGATGCCAGCTTGCTGCAAAAGGTCAAAACGAAAGTGTTTCCATGACTTGTCCAAAAGTGAAGGCTGCACATGAGTTGTAACACAATCCACCATGCGTTGCACAAGCAGCTTGGGGTACATGGTTTCATCAGCAGTGTCAAACTTCCATGTGCCATGTGACTTTCGGACTCCCCAACTAGCATGTGGATGGGAGCCATCACAGCGGAATCCCAAAACGTCGAACACCTGAGGAGATGCTTTAAGCTTGGTGGCTTTTGGAAACTGTCCTCCATGCATGCAAACGTCAAAAGTAATGTCTGACAATGAAAAATACCACTGTTGATAAGCCAAATCGTTCCTTTGTTTGACCAACGACGCCAAAAGCGCCCAAAGGCAGGATCGTTCCGGATTTTCAACAGAAAGAAAAATGTCAAGCAGAAAGCATTGATACAACAAGAGCTCGGCTGTAATGTACACTTCATTGGCTCCGTCGACACATTGCTGTTCGGCTTGTGTGAGACCGGGGAGCCCAAACAATTTTCTGGCCCTCTGAGAAGTCTTGGGTTTGGGCCCCCATTGCGCGCAGGGCCTGACTGACAGGTCGCTCCCTGGCTCTGAGGTTGGGTCGGGAGGGGTGGGCGGGGGTTAGGGTTCAACCCTAACCCTGAACTATGGGGGTCTCGGGGGGGGGGAACTCAGCAACTCAGCAACTAGTTAGCAACTAGTTGTAACTAATTCCGGAACTAGTTAGCAACTAGTTGTAACCAACTCTCCAACTAGTTTGCAACTAGTTACAACTAACTCTCTAACCCTAGGCCCGGGGCCAAGGTTACAACTAGTTACAACTAACTCTCTCTAACCCTTGGCCCGAGGCCAGGGTTACAACTAGTTACAACCAACTCTCTAACCCTGGCCCCGGAAGCAGGGTTTCAACTAGTTACAAAAAAAAAGTACTACTACTACTACTGTTACTATTGCTACTACTACTACTACTACTACTACTACTACTACTACTACTACTACTACTACTACTACTACCACCTACTACTATTACTATTATTACGAATTATTTTATGAACAAAACAAATGGTGCAGGAAATTTTACTACTGCTACTACTACTGCTACTGCTACTGCTACTGCTACTGCTACTGCTACTACTACTACTACTACTACTACTACTACTACTACTACTACTACTAGTACTACTACTACTATTACTACTACTACTACTACTACTACTACTACTATTACTACTACTACTACTACCACCACTACTACTACTACTACTACTACTACTACTACGACTACTACTACTACGACTACTACTACTACTACTACTACTACTACTACTACTACTACTACTACTACTACGACTACTACTACTACGACTACTACTACTACTACTACTACTACTACTACTACTACTACTACTACTACTACTACTACCACTACTACTAGTACTGCTACTACTATTACTACTGCTGTTATTCCTAGTAATATTCATACTTTTTGTTTTATGAACAAAATTAATCGGGCAGGAAATTCTATTATTATTACTTCTACTATTATTATTGCTATACTGCTACTACTACTCTCTACTGCCGCCCCAATGCCAAGGCTACAACTAGTTGCAGCTAACTCCCCAACCGTGGTGCCGGAGCCAGGTTGCAACTGGTTACACCTACCTCTCCACCCCTGGGCCCAGGACCAGGGTTACAATTAGTTTCAACTGACTTTCTAACCCTGGCTCGGAGCCAAGGTTACAACTAGTTGCAATTAATTTTTTTTTGCTCGGAAGTAGCGCACGCTGGCTCACGGCCTCTGTCACTAGGCAAGAGAATGAAATAAATTCAACAAAATATCTACAAAATAGAAACGAGACTCTACGCCCCGGCTCTCAGAGTACCTTCACGACGTAATCAGCGATGAGGAGCATGAGTGTGCCGCCGAGCATATGGAATATCATCCTGAACCAAGCCATGCATTCATCCATTAACAAAGTTCAGTCTTGTCAGACTTGCAGCGCTGTCCAAAGCACGTCAACATCCAACAAGCTTCCACAGTCCTCGATCTAGCACAATTTCTCCCATAAGCGTCCATACTGCATCATTCCCAATAAGGCAGTAATTCGGTTCTAACACCGATGAAACAGGCACCCCCCCCGAGGGATGGTCAATAAAGAAGCTGAGGTGAAGAACCTCAGGAGTGTAGGCCTTCCCTGTAACCAGCTCAGTGATTCAGAGGAAGCCGAGCTAGGGGAGAATCCACTCACCGAGCACAATCCTGCCCAAGATGATCTCCGCACCCATGCTCTTGGCCACATCAGAATCTTTTTCAGCACAAGCAGCTGAGTAAAGTATCCCAGTAGATCGTAGTCTAGCACCAATCTGGGATTGTAAGCCAGCAGTTGCCGCCCAGCCTCCGCTATGGGGCAATAAAATGGCCAATATGTCATATCCTCCCAAAAGCTTGCCAATTCCATAGAATAAACCCAACTCCACGCTGTAATCCCAGATTTTGTTAGCAGATTTCCTTGTTCAGCATCGCTATGCTAGCCATCTTTGTGCATCCTTTTATGACCCTATGATATGTGCCGCCCCGCCTCCGGGCAGTGGGGCACTCAAGTCCATTACCTGAGACCTGAAGGTACACCATTGTACATGGCAGGCTTGTGTCTCTCGTAGATCTACTGCTCAGTCCAGGTCCAGTAAGACGGAACTTGTCCCTTGGAATGCGGGTAATGTACTATGGCTCTACGGGGTACACTTTGGCACAGTCCTATTCCGCCCGGGCAGTTATTCAACGCAACACACGACGAAACAAACAAGAAACAGCCAAGAGAGAACCAACGCAAAAGCAACAGAAAGAAAAGGCAGGCAGAAGAGAGGGGAAGGCAGAAAGTGAAGAGACGATGAAGCCAATAGGAATTGAGTAGAGTTACAGAGTCTACATTCAGTTTTCAGTGATACACACTCCTCATAACTTCTCATCTTTAAATACCGTATGGTTATTGTGATGATGGATTCGCTCTGCAACTCTCCTTCACTTGCTGCTTCAGACGCTCTTCTTTTACTGATTTCTCGATTGAGCATACAACCCCCTTCGCCGATCAGATTGTCTGAGTTCTCTGATTGTACAGCTGTATTGCACTCATTGTCTCGGCTTTCTTCTGGAGAACGCTATGTTGGCATTATAGATATTCCCTCTCCCTTTAGGTGTCCTTGATCCGGCATTCAAGATTCCTCTGACAGAATTTTGTGAACTACTCGCAGCACCCTGAGTGAGGTTGGGTCGGCTGGGGTGGGTTGGGGTTAGGGTTCAACCCTAACCCTGAACTATGGGGGTCTCGGGGGGGCGGGGGNAGCAACTAGTTAGCAACTAGTTGTAACTAATTCCGGAACTAGTTAGCAACTAGTTGTAACCAACTCTCCAACTAGTTGCAACTAGTTACAACTAACTCTGTAACCCTGGGCCTGGGGCCAGGGTTACAACTAGTTACAACTAACTCTCTAACCCTGAGCCCAGGGCCAGGGTTACGACTAGTGACAACTAACTCTCAAACCCTGGGCCCGAGGCCAGGGTTACAACTAGTTACAACCAACTCTCTAACCCTGGGCCACTACTACTACTACTACTACCACCACGACTACTACTACTACTACTACTACTACTACTACTACTACTACTACTACTACTACTACTACTACTACTACAAGTACTACTGCTATTATTACTACTACTACTACAAGTACTACTGCTATTATTACTAATTGTTTTATGAATAAAACAAATAGGCCAGGAAATTTTACTACTACTAGTACTAGTACTAGTACTTCTACTACTGCTACTACTACTAGTACCACAACTATTATTACTAATTGTTTTATGAACAAAACAAATAGGCCAGGAAATTTTACTACTACTACTACTACTACTACTACCACTACTACAAGTACTACTGCTATTATTATTAATTGTTTTATGAGCAAAACAAAATGCCAGGAAATTTTACTACTACTGGCTCGGGGCGAGGGTTACAACTAGTTACAACCAACTCTCTAACCCTGGACGCGCAGCTAGGGTTACAACTAGTTACAACTAACTCTCCAACTTTGGGTTCGGGGCTAGGGTTACAACTAGTTACAACTAACTCTCCAACTCTGGGCCTCGAGGGTTACAACTAGTTACAACTAATCCTGCAACTAGTTGAGAACTAGTNGGGGCTAGGGTTACAACTAGTTACAACTAACTCTCCAACTCTGGGCCTCGAGGGTTACAACTAGTTACAACTAATCCTGCAACTAGTTGAGAACTAGTTCCAACCAACTCTGCAACTAGTTTGTAACTAGTTTCAACTAATTCTCCAAGTAGTTGCAAAAAAGTTGTAATTAGTTGCCAAGTAGTTACAGAGTTAGTTCCAACTCAAACTATTTGAACTAATTGCCAATAGTTAGTTGTAACTAGTTGCAACTATTGCTCAACTAGTTACAACTAGTGTAACTAGAACTCTAACTGAGGCATTTTGTGTTACTTGCCCTGAGTTGACCTGGTCCTAAGACTGGCAGCCGTTCTAAATGCCTCTGCTCTTTTTGCGCAATTAATCTGTGATTTTTGTGAGAATGGATTCGGTATTCTGCCAGCCAGAGCTGAGGGACTTGTTCTGCAATTCTTGCAGCCATAACTGCGGGTCTATTGACTCTCTAACCTCATTCATTGTCTGTGGAGTTTCTCCTTGATAGACTTGGCACTCAATTTCGTGGAAGCATTTGTCAAGATCTTCTCGGGATGCCAGACTTTCTTGTCATCTTCTCGGGATGGCAGACTTTCTTATCATCTAGCAAGAATATGTGTGGTTCCATCACTAAAGCATCTTTTGCTCCAATACTCTCGCAGATACGGATTATTTCAAATTCTATCTGACAGACTGGGAAATTATCCCAATCCTGCCTGTTGAAGGCGTTGTCTCTCATCGCTACAGGGTTGCTTGCCATCCAGAAGGAAATACTTTCAGCTATCTCTCATTCAGGCAGCCTTATTTCCAACTTTGCACTTGAAAATGTTCCAGCCAGGTTGCTGCCCATGTTTGGTGAAAGCCATCCACAGCCTGCTTACCTCCAGTCTGATGGCCAGCCAGCTCCTCAGCTGGGATTGATGTCCCCTGCAGAGAGTTAGCAATTGGCTTTTGTCATCAAATACAGCATTGTCTTTCGCCTTTTGTTCTCCCTGCCGTGAGTGCCACGTCTGCCACACAAAAGCGAGGATCCATGTCGCCAAGTGCCACGCCTGCCGCACAAAACGACGAAGCTCGACGCGTGTGGCACTCGGTGACATTGACTTCCTTTTGTGTCGCAAGCGCCTGGCACACAAAACGAAGGTCCATGCACCAAGTGTCACGCCTACAAAAGAGAATGATGCGGCGCAATGCGGTAACCAGGCGCATCACCAGACCCCAGCTGAGTGCCGTGAGTGCCACGTCTGCCACACAAAGTGAAGGTCCATGTCGCCAAGTGCGACGCTTGCCACACAAACGGTCCATGTCACCAAGTGCCACGCCTGGCACACAATGCGGCGTCCGCGGCAACCAAGCGCGTCACCAGCTAAGTACCGTAAGTGCCTCCTGCCACACAAAGAAGGATCTGTGTCGCCCAGTGTCACGCCCACACACGAAGCTCCATGTGACCAAGTGGCACGGCTGCCACAAACAGAATGATCCAACGTCCGCGGCAATCAAGCGCGTCACTACACCTACCTGAAGTCACTACACCTAGTTGAAGGCAATAAGTGCCACGCCTGTCACCAGAGCTAGCTTTTTTTGCTCAGTTTAGAAACAATTTTTTAAGTTTGTAGGAACTGATCTGTGATACTATCGAACTGTGGGAACCAGGTAGGAACCACGTAGGAACCAATTCAAAACCAATTTGGAACCAAATGGAACCAGTTTGTGCATGGAAGAGCTTGGAGATGATTTTCGTTTGTTTTTGTCCACCCAGTGGATTGTTTGGCAACTTCTGAGACAACCGGACACGTCTCACGTGATCCTCCTCTGTCCTCTTCACATTTGAGAGATGGTTTATCAGATCTTCAGCACTCTTCAGGGTCTCATCCCAGAATTTTTCTCGAATATGTTGTGGCATACAATCACCTTTATCAACAGCGGTGCATGCTCTTGGTGGAGATGTCTTGAGATTCGACATTTTAATCTATCAGGCGAATGACTTGTTGGACGATGCCTGCTTTGAGCAGTTACTGCGCATCTGCGCATCTGGACTTGTGGCGTATGCCGCGGCGTCTCCAAGCTGCTGCGAGTATTCGCGCCTCAAATTGCGGCCAGGTGGCCCTCCTGCTTTGCGGACACCAGAGTGTTTGGACGGGCTCCCTGAGCTTGACGGGTCCCCAGTTGCTCCGAGTTCAGGAGAGCAAGTTGATGTTGGAGCGCTGTGTGAGTCTTTCGACTCGTCATCTCTTCAGGGGCCATGGCCATCTTGAACAGCCACCTTCTGCTATGAGCTGGCAAGAGCCAGTGCAACAATACATTGCTCAGGAAGCTTGTGCTTGCATTTCATAGCGGCTTGCGGCTATGGTCGAAACTGGCATAAATCTTCGATGTTGGCTTCAACCTTTCATGCTCTGGTGTTTTAGCTTGTCAGTGCAATCACCCGTATGGCAGTCATCAACAAATTGCAGGTGCTTCCTCCGGGCAGTAGAGATACAGCTGAGTATCCGGAGCAACTGGCTTCTTCTTTTGCGAAATTGGTGTATCCTCTGCTTACTACCTCGGGTTTGAATCTGGATATTCCATCAGCGATGCAGTGCTTGCCCATGAAATTGGTTCAGGCACCTTCTCGAGCTTGTCAGGATGGTGGCGGTTTTGCCTCTCAAGCGGATTGGAGCGATAGTCATTCATTTGCGGATTCATTTGGCGTTCTTCGGAAAATTTCGTCAAGCAAATTTTGCAGGATCGCTTGGATCAGGTGATTCTCAGATCTTTTGTGGAGCGCAGTGAAAACCCACCATTTTCACCAGAACAGGTTGTTCCTTTTCGAGCTTTCATTGATGAATTTTTGCTTGCTCAGGGCATTGCTCCACATTGGACAGTTCCGCCAGACCAACATTTATGTTTGCATATTTTACAACAATTGTGCAGTTGTATGCAGGACCCTGACACCAGCCTTTGGCTTTATCTGATTGAAGGGGTCCCCTTGGGTATCCACGAAGATATTCATCCATCCCGATGTTTTCCGTTGAACCTGACGGATTCTCCTTTTGAGCATCCGATGACTTCTGTGCATCATGTCAACTGGCAATCTGCTGAAGATGATCCCGAGACGGTGCGGGAACTGATTGACAAGGAAGTCGCTGCTGGTTGGGTTTCTATTTTTCCAGGCTCTCTCGACGAAGCCAGGGAACATTTTACTGATGGTTTGGCCATGGGCAAGCTAGGTCTGGCCCTCAGTGAGTCCCGACCTCCCAGACTGGTCCTAAACTCCTCTATTTGCGGGGTCAACCAACAAAGTCGGATACCTGAAAAATCTACACTGCCCACAGCTCGCGATGTGGTGCGATCGTACCCCCTTCGGGGCTCTCGACATCAACTGTCAGGTGTTTCATTTGATGTCAAAAGTGCACATAAAAAGGTGGCAATTCACCCTCGGTTTCGAGGTTATTTTTTCTTCCAGTTTCAAGGCACACTGTATTTCTACAAGAATTGCCCATTTGGTGCGACCATTTCTGCGCACTTCTGGTCACGACTTGGAGGTGCTTACCAGCGATTATTTCACCGCGTTTGTTTTCTTCCTCATGCATCCTTCCTTTATGTGGATGACTTGCTTTGGGTGCAGGAAACTACAGTGATCGGTTTGAGTGCGGCGGTNATTTCACCGCGTTTGTTTTCTTCCTCATGCATCCTTCCTTTATGTGGATGACTTGCTTTGGGTGCAGGAAACTACAGTGATCGGTTTGAGTGCGGCGGTTATTGCCATTCTTTGTCTTCTGACAGGTCTTCCAATTTCTTGGAAGAAGTGTGAGATGGGGGTTACTATTATTTGGATTGGGTGGTCCTTTAATCTTCGCGCAGGTTTTGTTGCGATTCCTGAATCCAAACGGTGCAAATTGGTGGCTTTACTTCAGAAACTGCGTTCATCAACACACTGTTCTAAGAAGACTTTGGAACGTTGTTTGGGTTTAGCCCTGTGGGTCACTCAGTTGTGGCCAGACATGCGAATTTGGCTTCATTATTTATATCGTGACCTTCATTCCATTCCTGCATCGCAATACTCTGTGGATCCCGGCAATTGGGAAGAGATAGTGAACAGCGTCTCTGATGATTTAATTTTTCTTCGTAAACCGAAGTTTACAGCCATTCCTCTGTCTGGCCACTTGGTCCAAGTACGACATCAAGCAGTTCATACACGTTCAGACCTTCAACAATGTGCCCTTTCTGACAAACGCATCTGGTTGCGGATTCGAGATCCGAATTCGTCCAAGCGGAAGTTGTCACAATGTTCCTTGAGAGTGGTGCAATTATATGAACGCTGGCTAGGGAAAGTGTCTCCAATCCGATCTATGTGGCCCAAACCCACATGGAATGGTCTTTGTGTGGCCGATGCATTTGCAGCTGGCTCCAAATGTGGCATTGGCGGGGCAATATTTTTCCCTTCCGGTGCTTGTTCCTGGTTCAGCCTTCAACTGAGTTATACGGACTTTCAACAATTGCACATCCCGATGCATGAAGATCTTCAAAAAGATATTGCAGCACTGGAGACCTTAGCTCAGATTGCCCTTGTCTACATTACCATGCATTCTTTTCCAGGGGCCNACTTTCTTTGATGGTATCAAGTTCCCATATGGAAATCGATGTATCCCATATAGCAGGCAAGGACAACCAGTACGCTGACTCATTGAGCCGCTGGCCGGGCGACGGAGATCCACCACATTTTTTCTTGATGTCGGATAGATTTCCTTTGACTCTTGAGCATCTCTGGAACGTTGAACGAGTTCCGCAGCTGATTCCTTCCACTGCCTGGATTCCTTGGACCTTGCCAACCTAGCTAGTTTGCCTTCTCCTTCTTTTTCTTGCTGGATAATTCCACTTGTTGTTGGGGCGTTGTTGGCGTAATTATCCCTAAATTGTTGATAGTATTATTGGGGGATGTTGTGCCATCAACAATTTGNGTTGTTTGGGTTTAGCCCTGTGGGTCACTCAGTTGTGGCCAGACATGCGAATTTGGCTTCATTATTTATATCGTGACCTTCATTCCATTCCAGCCTCACAATACTCTGTGGATCCCGGCAATTGGGAAGAGATAGTGAACAGCGTCTCTGATGATTTAGTTTTTCTTCGCAAACCGAAGTTTACAGCCATTCCTCTGTCTGGCCACTTGGTCCAAGTACGACATCAAGCAGTTCATACACGTTCAGACCTTCAGCAATGTGCCCTTTCTGACAAACGCATCTGGTTGCGGATTCGAGATCCGAATTCGTCCAAGCGGAAGTTGTCACAATGTTCCTTGAGAGTGGTGCNTGAGAGTGGTGCAATTATATGAACGCTGGCTAGGGAAAGTGTCTCCAATCCGATCTATGTGGCCCAAACCCACATGGAATGGTCTTTGTGTGGCAGATGCATTTGCAGCTGGCTCCAAATGTGGCATTGGCGGGGCAATATTTTTCCCTTCCGGTGCTTTTTCCTGGTTCAGCCTTCAACTGAGTTATACGGACTTTCAACAATTGCATATCCCGATGCATGAAGATCTTCAAAAAGATATTGCAGCACTGGAGACCTTAGCTCACTAACGGGAACAGATGTAATGGTACGTAAGAAAAGGTCGGGCCAGGATCCCCATCAGACTACCGACATTGTCAGACAACACTGGCGCTGAGTCAGTGTCCAATCGTTTGTTCACCACACAGATGCCGACTGCGCTGTTTCTGGAGAAACTTTCTTTGATGGTATCAAGTTCCCATATGGAAATCGATGTATCCCATTATCGTCCGTTCCTGTTGGTCATGCGACTGAGTAACTCGGCGACGCCGGGTGACGGAGATCCACCACATTTTTTCTTGATGTCGGATAGATTTCCTTTGACTCTTGAGCATCTCTGGAACATTGAACGAGTTCCTCAGTTGATTCCTTCCACTGCCTGGATTCCTTGGACCTTACCAACCTAGCTAGTTTGCCTTCTCCTTCTTTTTGCTTGCTGGATAATTCCACTTGTTGTTGGGGCGTTGTTGGCGTAATTATCCCTAAATTGTTGATAGTATTATTGGGGGATGTTGTGCCATCAACAATTTGNNNNTTTGGCTGGCTGTGCGAGTCGTGCGTTGCGATATATATATAATTTATATCCACTCGTATGGGATAATAAATATGAATGTAATGAATGTCCACCTTGAACTATAACTGTACTCGTTCAGTAATGTTTGTAGGGGGTACTTCATTATATGTTCCCTGAAACATTTTGGTTCAAGGTGGCATTCATTGCATTCATGCTTCAGCTGTTGTTTCAAATTTTACCCCCCCACCACACCTCTTTTGGCTTCCTTTTCTTTCTGTACATCATCCGATATCCACTGGTCATTCGACCTGCCGTGGAACACCTATGATTCTCACATTCCAGCTCCAATGGCATTTTGTGAGCTTGCTCCTCATGTGGCCATCTTGATTGAACCAACTTTCATCTTTATCGTTGTTTGCTTTGTTGACCAATGCTGGAGTGAGACCTTATTAGTGCTGAAGTCTCCGGTGCATTCCATGCTTGCAGATTTCGAGTTCGCATCGCCGTGAGCTATGCGAGTGTTCAGTCAAATGTGATCCGTTGCCAGTATCACTTTCGAATTCACATGTTTCAANCTTGCAGATTTCGAGTTCGCATCGCCGTGAGCTATGCGAGTGTTCAGTCAAATGTGATCCGTTGCCAGTATCACTTTCGAATTCACATGTTTCAATCGAGTTTCTTCCCATATCCAAGATATGGGGGGATGTTGTGCCATCAACAATTTGGCATCAAACTGGAAGCAAAACAATTGCTTGACAAATTATCCAGCAATGCGA
>BGPT01002202.1:3181-30559 GCA_003297045.1 Symbiodinium sp. clade C Y103 | reverse complement strand
CTGGTGAGAGGATGTACAGTGTACTGCACCACCTTGAACCTACTTGAACATCTTGTAAACTATCTTGGAACATTGCATGTGCATGTGAACAGTTTAGGAGCCATTTTTAAGTTTGTAGGAACCGATCTGTGAACTATCGAACTGTAGGAACCAGGTAGGAACCACGTAGGAACCAATTCAAAACCAATTTGGAACCAAANTGGAAGAGCTTGGAGATGGATTTTCGTTTGTTTTTGTGTTTTTGTGGTGTTTCTGATCTGTTTGACCCATATCTTATGAACATGATGCTGGTAGGTGATATTGTAGGGCGTTTTGTAGGTGCTTTGTGAGTTTGAGCTGAAGCTTGTTTATTTGTAGAAGCTGAAGAACGTTTTTGGAAGCTTGAGAACTCTTTGAAGTAGTTTGAGAGTTTTGAGAACGTTTGAAGAGTCACTGCGTTTTACTCTGCATCTCTTCTAAAGGAAGAGAAGACATGACGATGTCAAACCTTNCACTGCGTTTTACTCTGCATCTCTTCTAAAGGAAGAGAAGACATGACGATGTCAAACCTTTGTGGTTTGGCTCAAGTCTGAGCTGTGAAAAAGAGCTGAACGCCGCTCTTGTGTTTTTCATACAGGAGGCACTTACGGTACTCAGCTGGGTCTGGTGACGCGCTTGGTTGCCGCGGACGCCGCATCATTCTGTGGCAGGCGTGGCACTTGGTGACATGGACCTTCGTTTTGTGTGGCAAGCGTCGCACTTGGCGACATGGACCGGCACTTTGTGCGTTCTTTGGGCGTGCCCTAGGAACTACACAGCACTCTGTGTTTTGGGCGGGTGGGTGGGGTCCTAGTAGCGTTGCGCAACGCGTTGCTCGATATGTGAGTGCTTACTGCTTGTCTTGTGGCAACACTTTACAACAAACCACAAACAGGATTTTGACTTTGTGTTTTGTGATGGTGGTTTGGAACGGTGGACGTTGATTTGGCTTGTGGAATTTATTTCTTCAACTTCAGAGTTTCTTGCGACTTGATCTTCAGAGATTTCAATGGGTTCACAGTTTGCTTTACATTGTTGTTCTCGAAGAGTCTTCAAAGGTATGATGTGGAACTTCATCAACCGATTACATTTCCTTTGTGCTGGGACTTCACTGACTTGACTGGGAAACTTCAGTGACTACAGATGTTTCGACTGGCTGATTTGTCGTTTATTGTATACTTCACAAGAGCTTTGGCTCATGAAAGATGTTTTGGGTAGGTTAGGGGCTGTAGCTTTCCAACACAGGTTGGACTCGGTCTGGTGGGGCGTTCAGGCGCTATGGCACTGGAAGGGCTGTGGCCTAATCTTGATCCTGTTGTTGTCAGTGCTTTTCATTTCTTTGCAAGCTGCATTTGATTGTGAAGACGATTGTCATGCATTGCTGTTGGGTTGTTTTCCTGACATGGTAGAAGAGGAGGTGAGGAACTCAGCTGCAGAGCTGGTACGATGGCAGACCGACAATGCCCCGGCCTTTAAACGATTCAGGTCAAATACAGTTGCATCTGGTTGGTGTAGATTACCTGCAAAGGGTCAGCTTGATTTGCATTCTTCATTTGTTGCATCACACAGTCAAGCCATGTGACAGTGTTGGAGTTGGCTTCTAAGAAGAAGCAGCGCAAGTACAAGGATGAACATCCTGATTCTCGTGCAAGGAAGGTTGATGCTGAGCGCAGGAAATACACCATCTTGCTGTCCAATGTCATCAAGTTGGCAAAGCTCCCAGTTGTAGAGCTTGTGAACACTTTGGATGATCCTTTCAATGCTTGGGTTCATTTATTCGCTGCTCGTCGTGCAAACACTCTGAAAAATCGTTACAAGAGTTGGCATCCCTTTCAGGTCTGGTTGGAGTTGCACAGGGGTCGTGTTTTTCCCACTTCTTGCAAAGACATCATTGATTACATGCAGTTTCGTGTGGATGACGGGTGTGGGAAAACGGTTCCAGAGTCATTCAGCATTGCATTAAACATGCTTGAAACGTTGGGGCGAGTTCCAGAAGACCAGCAGCTGTCCAGGGACCCGCTCTGGGTAGGCCATGTCAAATCATGGACTGCTGAGATTTCGGCAGAAGCACCGCCGAGGAGGCCTGCAGAGATGTACACAGTTGCAATGCTGCTTGCATTAGAGTTGACAGTAGACGATGAAACTGAGTTGATTTTCACACGTGCATTGGCTTGGGTGGTCCTTGTCATGGTATGGGCAGCTCTCCGTTGCGACGATGTGCAATCAATCTTGCCACACAGATCACTGCTTACAAATTTTGGTTTGAAGCTGGTTTTGGGTAAGACCAAGACAACTGGCCCAGACAAACCCCAGAAGGAGATCATGGCGCACGTTTTTCGAACAATCTCTCTGATTGGCGTGGATTGGTTGGGCATAGGTTACAGAATTTGGGATGCGGATCCGTTCTCTTTTCGGAGGGATTATCTGGTGATGGAACCCAATCGTGATTGGAATGGAGTCAGAAGGAAGTTCATCCCACCATCTGAGCTGAGTTCATTGATACGCAAGCTCCTCAGCACTCTCAGGGTACCGCAGGGGCGTGGATTGCATTGGGAGTTGGTTTCTGCTCATTTGCTCCTTCCTGATGATTTGGAGTCGCATTTCAGTGGTCATAGCCCACGGAATTTCTTGACATCAGTTGCAGCTTTGATTGGATTCAACAAAGATATGCGGGCGTATCTTGGTAGATGGGCGATAGGGATGACTTCAAGTGAAGAGTATGTCAGAACAGCGCGTCAAGTGGTGTACAAGATACAGAGGGCAGTCAATCAATCAATAGTTGAAGGGGCCACTGAAGAGTATTTTGAAGATGAGGCTTTGGACAGTTTGTGCAAGGCTGCAGAGAACGGTGGTGCCAATCCCAATCGCATTCGAAAGAGGCATTCAGTGTTGGGAAGTTTCACGGGTCGTCATTGTTTGGGGATGACATATCCAACATTGGAAGTGCGGCATGGTGATTGGGTGGATGTGGGAGAGGATGATGGTCCTCCACTTGTGTTTGAAGAGAAAGCCAGAGCGTTGGGGGCAGAAGCAGAGAAGCGTGCGACGGCTGCAGAGTCTCACAAATTTTTCATCACAGTTTAAAGCAGAGCTGGGCACCGCCGGCTACATTTGGTTGGTTGCTTTGTCAAGCCCACTAACTGCTGCGAAGTACAGTTAGCGAATACAGTGACGGCAGAGGAGTTCGACTCGATCTGCAGAGCATGCAAGAAGAAGATGTTGCAGGAGACTGGACAGGACACTGCTGAGGAGTCAAGTTCGACAGCTTCGTCATCATCGACAGACGGCGGTCCATCAGCTGATGAAGAAGCATCAGAGTGACAGGTGGATTTCCTCAAAACGGGGATTGCCGCATGGAGTGCCGGAGCCTTGTGAGAGTGGCGCAAATGTGGGATGTCGATTGAGGGTTCGGCTTGTCTCCTCATTGTTGATTTCAGTTTCATTCTTGATTTCTGTGGATTCAGACATGTTGTGAAGACACATTTAGATGTCAATGCACTTGGAGTGATGTCAGTGTTGCGCATTGCATGTCATTTGCCGGAATGTTGAGACATCCGCGTTGCAGACAACTCAGGGCTCAGGCCGTTGTCAATGCTTCAGAGCAGGATTTCAGAATCTGAGTTTGTTTAGTTCTCACTGCACATTTGTTTGCACGTTGCTTGCTGTCAGGCTGTCCATCTTAGGTTTGAATTGCAGGTTGGCATTGATGTCATTTAGACATTCACATTTCAGAGCACAGGGTTTTGACCGCTCGTGCCAGTCTTGCAGCCATGAATGAAGCTGAACAGAAACAGTTTGTTGCATCGAACATGGATTCAGATCTACAGTTCGTGCTTGCAGATTCAGGTGTCTCATTGGCTGGTCAGGTTTGAATTGCAAGGCGGTATGGAAGCCTCAGGAAGTTCAGAGCACTTGGAGACACTCGTGCAGATATCAGACGTGCATGTTTGACTGACTTCGCAATTGCGCAGGATACACCTGATGGTAGGGCTGAAGTTGCTGCGGTGGTTTTTTCTTGGGAAGTTGCACAAGAGTACATAGCTAAAGAGACTGAGATAAGGGCTGAAGCGAAAATTCTTGGTCAACCTCGTGCATTGCAGGTGCACGAACGGCAGGCGATGATTCGTGCCGTGGAGGGTAAAGGCAGAAGAGACAGAATCAAACGAACCTCAAGCAGCTTCTTTGGATGAAGTGTCAGGTAAGAAAGATTCCAACACAGCTGAGATGCAAACAGGTTTAGACGCGACAGGTCATATCAGGATCACCCGTACAAAGGTGAAATCGAAACTTCCTGCGACGACCGAAGAGTATCGTCGAGTGATGAGGGTAGAGATCAATGCATGGCTTTGTATGTCTGCCCGCTACAAGGCAAAGGCATGGCTCCATGGACTTACTCCAGAGCCCAGAGCCCTTCAACAGATTCGTTGACTTCATTCTAGGAGAGCGTGTTTACAACATTCATGTGCCTTCTGTCCATGGTGAGGGACAACATCAGGTGAAGCCAGACTGGAGCATCATCCTGAACTACGAACATCGGCTGCGCCGGGAGGCGTTTAAACTTGTGGTGCGAGAGGGTGCAACATTAGCTGAGGCCCTAGGACGGGTGATTCGTGACTCTGATCTCAAAGAAACTTATTTCACCACTCCAGTTGCATTGAAAGCTGCAATGTCATCTCAACAAGAGGGATTTCAGCAGAGCAAATTTCAGAGATTCAATTCCAAAGGCAGTGGCAAGCAGTTCACATCCAAAGGCAAGGGCCAGCAGATTCGCAAGGAGCTTATGGGGCTGCAATTGGCTTGGCGCACACCTGACAATCGTGAGTTGTGTTTCGGTTACAATACTGGCAATTGTGATGGTAAGTGCAATCGTGTGCATCAGTGCCGTGTCAAGGGTTGCTATGGAGACCACCCGGCAATCAAGCATAAGGAGTTGTCAGGTTCTTGACAGTCAACACCAGCTTCTGTACCCAGCGCAGGGGCTCCTCAACCAAGGCCACAGACTGCAAAGCCGGTGGTAAAGGTGTTATATCTTTTTGCTGGGGCCAGACGCCATTCAGATGTTGGCTCATTCTTGAAGAAGTTGGAAGCTGACGGAAGGATTGTGTTACAGTTGCTTGAATTCGATATCGAACGTTCTGAAGCCCATGATTTGCGTAGCAAAGCACTTTGGGAACAGATTTGTGACAAGTTGCGTGAGGGCGGATGGTTTCTCATTGTCAGTCCACCATGCAATACATTCTCCAGGGCCAGGTTTCAATGGAGGCGATATCCAGGTCCCTTCAGTCAATGCTGCAATAGTCAAGGAGGCCAATGATTTCATTTTGCAGTGCATCAATGCTTGTTGTGGATGGGGAGATTCCAGGTTCAGTATGGCAATTTGAAGAGATCCATAACTTGTTAGCATGGTGCAGTGGTTTCACATTTGCGATTCATCAGTGTCGTTTTGGTGCCCTCACGTCCAAGCCAACGCGGTTGCTGGTTAGTTTCAAGATTGACGACAAGAGGTGTCACTATGGTTTGCCTCGTTTTGACAAGTCTTTTCGGTATTTGGGTCCTTTACCCGCAAGTTGTGGTCACAAACATGTCGTCAAGTTGATGGGTAAGACTGGAAACCGCTGGAATACCAGCCCATCTGCATCATATGCTGCAGGTATGTGCAAATTTATTGCAGAGGCCATTTTCTTTGCTGTGCAAACCTGCGGAGGGGGCTTGAAAATGGCCATGTCGGTGCCCAAGTCTGTGCAGTCACATGGAAAAGCTGTAGTACAGTCCAAAGAGGTGCAATCTGGCAATGCAATGGTACTGCACAGTGATTTGCAAGTCGAAGCTGTAGTACAGTCTAATGATTCGCAATCCGTTGACAAGCCTTCTGTAGTACATTTTCAGCCTGCTACAACTGGAGACAAGCCAACTGTAGTACAGTCAACAATTCCAAGCACAGCAGAACAGATACAAGTTGTATCATCCTCGGAAGAGGAGTCAGCACCTGACATGAAGGTTGGTGGCAATTTGGAGGAGGAGTTCAATGTTGAAGCGTGCATGAATCGTGGACAGCCCATCCAAGTGGAGTGGGATGGGAGAGACAGACCATTCATTGATGGGTTTGGCATGTGCTCACCCACTAGGTGGGCCCCACTTGCCAGAGGGATCAGACGCACTGCAGTGATGAGAGATTTGGCATGGGCCACGCAGAGCTTGCTGGAGGAAACAGTGCATAAGTGCATACCTGATGTCAGAAGAGCGGCCTTTGCTTTAGTGACGGGCAAAATCCAGTCCACCCCATTTGATGAGGCTTCCTCGAAAGAGTTGAGACAGAAATGGTCGGGGTTGCTTGCAGATCCGTCAGATGCGTTGAAGGTGGATGATGGACAACCCTTCTATTTGAGGGGTTTAGCTCAGTAGCTGGCAGTCTTTGAAGATCCGGATGTCAGATCCCTGGTTGACATGGAAGACAGTTTTGCATCTGGGGTTCCACTCGGGATTGATGAGCCATTACCTCGAACGCCTCAAGTTTTCCCTCCGAAGGTCAAGAATCGGAAGTTAGACGATTCAGAGTACAATCCAATTGCTTTGAATTACCAATCTGCCCAAGTATCATCTTCAGAGCTGGAGGCGAAGTTCAGGGTAGAGGAGGCACTTGGGCGAATGTATCCCACAAAGCTTTCTGTCTTGAAGCAGGAATTTGGAGAGGACAGGGTGCGAGTCGCATCCATGGCGGCGATCAAGAAACCAGACGGTACAGTTAGACCTCTCCACGATGGCACACATTCTGTCAAGGTCAACAATGACATTTGTTTACAGGGATCAGATCCAGTGTCCAGGTCCTGCGGAAGTAGCAGCAGTGGTGAGGGAATCAGCAGTGGAATCTCGAGAAGCACCTTTCTGCGTGTCGGCGGACATCAGGTCGGCGCACAGACTGGTCAAGGTGAGGCGCAAAGACTGGCCGTTCATGTGCTGCAGGTCAGACTCTCAGTCGCAGACAGTATGGGTCAATCGTGTCGGCACTTTTGGTTTGTCGAGTGCTCCGTATTGGTGGGCTAAGCTTTTCAGTCTGGTTGGAAGGTTCGTCGGTCACACCATGGGCACTGCTTGGTTCTTGCATCTTGTTTATGTGGACGACCTTCACGGATCATTCACTGGGATGAGAAAGTTTGTCAATTTATGGACATGGCTGCTGGCGTTCGAACTCATTGGCACTCCGTTTGCATACAACAAGTTTCGAGGAGGATACTCATCTGAATTTGTGGGGTATCAGTTGAGGTATGACTTGAATGAGGTAGGGATCTCTGCCAGGCGTGGAGAGTGGTTGGTGAGCTGGATGAAGAAAGCGGCAGAGAACAAGCATGTGGTGGTCACTCGTGACTTCTCCGAGTTTTTGGGGAGGCTTGGATTTGTCTCTCAAGTTCTGGGCTGGTTGAAACCACATCTAGCTCCCCTTTTCTCTTGGTCAGCGGCGACGGCGGCGAGCACTGTGGCGAAGTTGCCAGATGCAGTGATACTGACATTGGAGTATTTGCAAGCAGAGTTTGAGGTGGAGAGCTACATGGTTTCTGCAAAGAGGCCGTACACATACAATGGGGAAGAGTTTCGTACCGATGCGAAGTGCACAGACGACAAGGTAGTGCTTGGTGGTTGGGAGTTATCGACTGGCAGGTGGTTTCAGATTGTTCTGGACGAAGCCACCGCTCCGTACTTATTTGCTCCTGGGAAAGGGGCACAGTGGGCTTCCACATCTGTGGAGTTGTTGGCCACCCTTGCGGCTTTGGTGGCATTTGGATGGACGGGTGTTGCAAAGTCCCGGAAATCCCTTGAGTTATGTTTCGAGGCTGGCACAGATAATCAGGGCAATCAATTTCTTTCGCAGAAGCGGTCGACAACAAAATGGCCGCTGATGTTGATCAACATGCAGCTCTCTTCGTTGTTGGCGAGAGCGCGGATTGCTGTCAGGCTACGTTGGAGGCCGAGACAGGAGAACACAATGGCGGATGACATTACAAATTCAAAATTTTCTCAGCTTGACATTTCGAAGCAGGTGCAAATTTCTTATGCGGATGTTCCCACTGGCATTATCCACAAACTCTGGGAGACCAAAGCTGCTTTTGATGCAGCGCGTGCGGCTGCGAAAGCTGCAGCGGTTGGGAGGTCAGACCGCAAGAGGAAGAGACATGACAAGTCTCCATGGTGAGTTGTATGTCCGATGAATTTGTCCTGGTTGCCTTTCGCTTCGTTGGGAGTGCAATGCCTTCAGGCAACCTTTACAGATTGGCAATACAGATGGATGGATCGCACTCATTTCACCTTGGCACTACGACAGCTAGGCATGCACAATGGTGCAGCTATGGCAGGATCAACTCGTGGGAACAACCGCCTCCGTGTCAAAAATTGCGAGCAGAATGTTTCAGATGTGCACTTGTCATTTTTCAACAGTTCAGCTTTCGAAGTTGTGCACACACATGTTTGAAGTTCAGTTGATGTTCACTCTGATTCTTGTCTTACAGTTTGGGATGTTTCAGATGTTTGCTTGTTGCCTTCAGTTTTGGAATGTGATTTGGTTTTGCTTCCAGAGATTGGGTTTGATACAGCGTAACTACTATGCGACCGCGCGCTCCCCTCCATAAACACATAGTATAGTGTAGGTTCTTTGGGCGTGCCCTAGGAACTATACGGCACTATGTGNATAAACACATAGTATAGTGTAGGTTCTTTGGGCGTGCCCTAGGAACTATACGGCACTATGTGTTTTGGGCGGGTGGGTGGGGTCCTAGTAGCGTTGCGCAACGCGTTGCTCGATATGTGCGTGCTTGTCTTGTGGCAACACTTTACAACAAACAACAAACAGGATTTTGACTTTGTGTTTTGTGATGCTGGTTTGGAACGGTGGACGTTGATTTGGCTTGTGGAATTTATTTCTTCAACTTCAGACTTTCTTGCGACTTGATCTTCCGAGATTTCAATGGGTTCACAGTTTGCTTTACATTGTTGTCCTCGAAGAGTCTTCACAGGTATGATGTGGAAGTTCATCAACAGGTTACATTTCCTTTGTGCTGGGACTTCACTGACTTGATTGGGAGACTTCAGTGATTACAGATGTTTCGACTGGCTGACTTGTCGTTTATTGCATACTTCACAAGAGCTCTGGCTCATGAAAGATGTTTTGGGTACCCACCCAGCCCACCCTGATTTTGGGTTGGGTTGTGCTGTCGCCCACGTGGTCCTGCAGGGAGTGCAATGCATTCAGGCAACCTTTACAGATTGGCAATACAGATGGATGGATCGCAATCATTTCACCTTGGCACTACGACAGCTTGGCATGCACAATGGTGCAGCTATGGCAGGATCAATTCGTGGGAACAACCACCTCCGTGTCAAAAATTGCGAGCAGAATGTTTCAGATGTGCACTTGTCATTTTTCCACAGTTCAGCTTTCGAAGTTGTGCACACACATGTTTGAAGTTCAGTTGATGTTCACTCTGATTCTTGTGTTACAGTTTGGGATGTTTCAGATGTTTGCTTGTTGTCTTCAGTTTTGGAATGTGATTTGGCTTTGCTTCCAGAGATTGGGTTTGATACAGCGTAACTATTATGCGACCGCGCGCTCCCCTCCATAAACACATAGTATAGTGTAGGGCAGGCGTGGCACTTACGGCATTCAGCTGGGTCTGGTGACGCGCTTGGTTGCCGCAGACGCCGCGTCATTCTGTGTGGCAGGCGTGGCACTTGGTGACATGGACCTTCCTTTTGTGTGGCAGGCGTGGAACTTGGCGACATCGACCTTCACTTTGTGTGGCAGGCGTGGCACTTACGGCACTCAGCTGGGTCTGGTGACACGCTTGGTNGTGGCAGGCGTGGAACTTGGCGACATCGACCTTCACTTTGTGTGGCAGGCGTGGCACTTACGGCACTCAGCTGGGTCTGGTGACACGCTTGGTTGCCGCGAGCGCCGCATCATTCTGTGTGGCAGGCGTGGCGCTTGGTGACATGGACCTTCGTTTTGTGTGCAGGCGTGGCGCTTGGTGACATCCACCTTCGTTTTGTGTGGCAGGCGTGGCGCTTACTGGGTCTGGTGACGCGCTTGGTTGCCGCGGGCGCCGCATCATTCTGTGTGGCAGGCGTGGCACTTGGTGACATGGACCTTCGTTTTGTGTGGCAAGCGTCGCGCTTGGCGACATGGACCTTCACTTTGTGTGGCAGGCGTGGCACTTACGGCANCACTCAGCTGGGTCTGGTGACGCGCTTGGTTGCCGCGGGCGCCGCATCATTCTGTGTGGCAGGCGTGGCACTTGGTGACATGGACCTTCGTTTTGTGTGCCAGGCGTGGCACTTGGCGACATGGACCTTCACTTTGTGTGGCAGGCGTGGCACTTACGGCACTCAGCTGGGTCTGGTGACGCGCTTGGTTGGCGTGGGCGCCGCATCATTCTGTGTGGCAGGCGTGGCACTTGGTGACATGGACTTTCGTTTTGTGTGGCAGGCGTGGAACTTGGCGACATCGACCTTCACTTTGTGTGGCAGGCGTGGCACTTACGGCACTCAGCTGGGTCTGGTGACACGCTTGGTNGTGGCAGGCGTGGAACTTGGCGACATCGACCTTCACTTTGTGTGGCAGGCGTGGCACTTACGGCACTCAGCTGGGTCTGGTGACACGCTTGGTTGCCGCAGGCGCCGCATCATTCTGTGTGGCAGGTGTGGCACTTGGTGACATGGACCTTCGTTTTGTGTGCAGGCGTGGCACTTGGTGACATCCACCTTCGTTTTGTGTGGCAAGCGTGGCGCTTGGTGACATGGACATTCGTTTTGTGTGGCAAGCGCGGCACTTATGGCACTGGGCTGGGTCTGCGGCACTTATGGCACTGGGCTGGGTCTATTTACACACAACTCTCTCACAACTCTTTCGCACACATCTCTTTAACACACAACTTTGTCACACACACACACAACTCTTCCACACACAACTTTTCACATCCACCTTCGTTTTGTGTGGCAGGTGGCATTCACCTTCACTTTGTGTGGCAGCTCACACACACACACAACTGTTTACACACAACTCTCTCACAACTCTCTCGCGCACATCTCTTTAACACACAACTTTGTCACACACACAGCTCTTCCACACACAACTTTTCACACACCACTCAGACACAATTTACTCACACACAACTTGCACACACACTTACTCACACACAACTTACTTGCAAACAACTCTTCCACTCACAGCTCTCTCTCACACACAACTCTTTCACACACAACTCTTTCACACACAACTCTCCCACACACAACTCTCTCCCACAACTCTTTCACACACATCTCTTTCACACACAACTTTGTCACACACAACTCTTCCACACACAGCTTTTCACACACCGCTCACACACAACTTACTCACACAACTTGCACACACACACACACACCCACTTACTCACACACAACTTACTTGCACACAACCCTTCCACTCATAGCTCTCTCACACACACAACTCTTTCACACACTTTCACACACAACTCTTCACACACAACTCTCTCACACACAACTCTCTCACACACAACTCTCTCACACAAAACCCTTTCACAAACATCCCTTTCACACACCACTTTGTCACACACAGCTCTTTCACACGCAATTCTTTCATCTGCTGCGGTACTTATTGGAAGAAGTTGATATGTGGGGTTATCCGGTCCTGTAATTCTGTGCTTGTAGTAGACGATTCCCGTGGTTGTATTAGCGCCCCTTGGTAGCTCCGATGAAAAATGACCTTTGTCTAGATCATGCTTCTCTTCGAAGGGGGACTTTCCAATACTAAAGGTATCATCCATATATGTTCAGTCGAAGTTTCAGTTGGACCAAACAGTGAAGCAACAGATTCCAAAGCAACATTCGCTCAAACTACTACACTACTGGACTTACTGGACCTGCAAATGCCCATTTCACCGCCTGTGTGACTCCAGCGCGAAGTTGTGGACCCATCCGAAGAGAGAAACTAGTATCTACAGTCGTTATATAGCAATGGTGTCCGACGATAACGGATAAGCAACCAACTATAAGGGCTGCAATAATTGGAAAAATATGTGCTAACCATAATGCGACGATGATGATCTTTTATTTGTTGTATCTAGTACAACAGAGGGAAACCCAGGTGATCATTTCTTTAGTGACTGACTGTCAGTTGATGATGACAATCGATGGTAATGTTAATGGTTGACAATAGCCGCCAGTGACTAATGATTGTAATCCATCACAAACATGGGCTCATTTGCGTGCACCTGCCTTTCCCTGTACCAGTATCATTGGTTATTTTCCTCCACTTGAGTCATTCCATGTGGTGTCTATATCATTGCTCCCCTGTCTCGACGGTTCAATACCAGATCTGTCCGAACTCGTGTATATCCTTTGGCGCCCCGGTCTTGAACACTTCGTGTTTTTGGTAGTAAATAGAAGACACCAAGAATCCACGGGATCGGATGGGACAATTTATAGGGTTTCCCTCTGTTATTTTAGGGTAGCATGTAAGTAAACACATGTAAAAATCATCATCCTTCCTGTGAACCAAGCCAGAAGCCAAAGATGTGCTGGGCCAACTTCAAGCACTGGGGCCATGGCAACTTTATCGGTTAACGTCAGCCAGACACATAGGAGCACCAGAAGCTCAGCCTCAAAATGGCCTGCCTGGTCTTTGAGTGCGGCCAGCAATGCGTTGCCCTCATTCGGAATCATCTAAATAAGGTTATGGATTTGGACTTTGATTGTGGACATTTTCTTGTGTACCCTTCCTGAAATCTTTGTTCTTGTCAATATTTTTGGAGAAACAGTCCAATCATAGAGCTGTGGTGGAGGGTAGGGTCGGTGTAGGGGCAGATGTGGAGTTAGTCTCACTTGCTCGCCCATTTCAGCTGAATGGAACCTATATTCACAACAGTTCATGAGCACGTCATGAACCCAAGACTGTGGTGTCACCTTCAAAGAAACAAATCCTTCAATGCAAGGAGCGAGACTGGACACCAATGCCAATGTGAGCACCTTGATAGGTTGCTCGGGACGAATATTTGTGTGAGAAGACTCGGGATGATTTAAGTATGAATCAAGGTTTTTTGGCCAAGACCGGCAAATACACCCGTTGCGAACTTTATGCTCAAGGCCAGGCAAAGAAACCCTTCCTTGCCTGTGCAAAACCGTACCGTTTGTCATGCATAGACAACAAAAGTGATATGTAGCGTCTTTCATTTAGATCATACAGCGCTGGAAATGTCTGTTTGACAGTGTCTGACTAGTGCCAAAATTATGAGTAGTCCCAATTCATGTGTTGCTCTCTCATGTAGTCTATTGCCATGAAATTTGCGTTTTTGCTGCCTTTGCTGTGGTATGGCCTTCCCTGGCATGGTTGTGATCTTGCCAGAAGACGTGCCAACGATATATGGACCGTGAAATTGGACTGCATATGAAATCCAGGTGGCAGAAGCCTGATAAGCGTTGAGCAGCTGGATTCGGACACAGGACCGGAGAATCTGCCTCTGCTAATAGTTTCGGTGCGTATTTGTGATGAAGCATTCTCGTTCAACTTGGAGTATTTCAAATGCCGAATTTCAAAACGAAAGGCAATGACAGTCCCCAACAAACACATAGACAAAAGGACCCTCAAAAAATGATCAAGGGACCTTTTCTCCCATTGTTTTTTTCATGGGTAACTCGGAATTCCTTCTGGGACATTTTTTTCCCTCTTGCAGAGGCATTGGAGATGACCATTGTGACACCAGGCGAATCATTCGAAAAACACAATTTGTTTGGGTGTTTTCAACCATGATGTGAGCCCAAAAACTTCAAAATGAAATGGTTGGTAGATAACACATGGCCAAAATTTGTGGATGGCGGAGTTCTAAGATTTTGCAAGACCGTTTAGATCATACATTTGCATGTATATCATTTATATATATATATATTACACACAAATCAGATGTTCTTTGTTGTGTCCATGTTGCCGTGGATATTTTTTTTGTCCTGTATATATTATTACAAAAGGCTCACAACGTTCGCAATGTTCGCAGGCGATCTCCGAAGGGCTGTACTTTCACTTTGCTGAAAGGAGGCCCAAAAATTTTGTCTGGATGGTTCGACGTGACAACACCAGTGTGCCAAAAAAATGTCGTTTCACTGTGTTTTGAACGGCATGTTTTGCTGATGTTTGATTTTGGAGGCTAATGTTTTTTTTGGTCCTTGGTGGCTCCTGGCTTCTATGGTTCCTATGGTTTCTACGGCTCCTATGGTTCCCATGCATCCATCCATGCTCTACATATATCTATATATCTATAATTATATATACACACTGTATATACATATATATATATACTTAATTATGTATATATAATCATGTGTATGTATATACATCCTCAGAACTATAGTTATTTATATGTACATGTTGTATCCTTGAATAAACCCCAATCCAACCCTAAACAAACCCTAAACAGGCCCTAAACCAACCCTAAAAAACCTTAAACCAACCCTAAAGAGACCCTGAACCAACCCTACATAAACCCTAAATCAACCCCTAAATATATCTTTGACATCATCCAATGAACCTTTTTGCACCCAGCACAGTTCTGCCTCAACGTACATTCTCTATGTTCACAAGATGCACGTTGTGCAGCACAAACGCTTTGAATACCATATTCAGCCTACAGCATTACACAGGAAAACAGGTATAATCATTCTGCTTTGGGGAGGCGCTGCGCCCTCCCACCCATCCCCCCTCCCGCTTTTCTATTTGAATCTAAGTTTTCACACTTGTAAATACACTATTCTGCAGGTATATCTACATTTAATCGTGCATAAATATGAATATACATCTACGTACTTATAGTTACTTTTATGCACATTGTCATGGTGTATCCCCAAATAAACCCTGGAGAGCCATGCAAGAATCAATAAAAACAATGCAAAAATCGATGAACACCATGCAAAAATCAATGGCACCAATGGAAACATCAATCAAACCATCCAACAATATATGAAAACAATGGAAAAACCAATGAAAACCATGCAAAAATCAATGAAAACAATGGAAAAATCAATGAACACCAGGTACAAATCAATCAAAACCATCCAAAAATCAATGAAAACCATGGAAAAATCAATGAACACCATAGAAAAATGATGAACATCATGGAAAAAATCATGAAAAACGCACATGAAAGATTTTAGTTCCAATATGCAGCAAGTTGCATGTTTCAGCTCTTCCAAGACGCAGCAATTAGCAAGGAAAAGTGCCGCAGACCGTCAAATCAGTGAAAACCTAGCCAAAATCATAGGAAACCAAGGAAAAATGAAGGTTGGGAACCTCCACAAAAAAACAAATCCAGCAAAAAAAAATACATTCCCAAAAAAAATCCGCACCCTTTGATTTTTTGGAACTTGATGTGAATGAGTGCACCTGCCATTCGAAGCTGCAGATTAGAATTCTTGAATATGTGTGTTTGGCAGGTGAAACTTTAGGTCTGGTACAAGTGGGTTCACAG
This sequence comes from Symbiodinium sp. clade C Y103, assembly GCA_003297045.1. Taxonomy (NCBI): domain Eukaryota; class Dinophyceae; order Suessiales; family Symbiodiniaceae; genus Cladocopium; species Cladocopium sp. clade C. The sequence continues at coordinate 15,041 of BGPT01002202.1, read as the reverse complement.
GCACGGCGCTTGTTCTTGCCGTGAAAAATTCGGAGCCTGCACTGAGTTTTCTTTGATCCCTACTCCGCAGGCCATCAAGAGCCAGAACACAACCAAACTGTCTGCCAAGGCTCTTGTGACCTGTCCGTGGCTTCTGACTTTTTGGATCAACTTGCACAGACAAAAGGTTGATTTCTTGGGAAAAAATGGAAACCGGAGAGGATGCTGCAGATGGACATGCACGACATGCGCAAGATGCGCAAGATGCGCGCACGGAAGTGGTGAAACATTTCGCTATTGTGCCTGCTACTCAGCCTGTGGTGACCTGGTGATCTGGTACCCCAAACCTGGATGTACCAAGGCAGACCGCATCGCAAAGCGCTACAGCGATGATCCTTGGGTTTTGACATGGTGTGCTATTTTCTTTTCGTGGCCTGGCCTGGTGGAGCATGTGTCAACAAAATTCTAAGGAAAGGCGTGCAAGACTTCAACGTGCCAAACTCAGTCCCAGCAGCTCAAAGTGCATCTGAAAGTCACCCAAGTCGAAACTATGGAACACGGTTTGGTTGGTAGCTTGAGTGCAGCTGTATTTCCCTTCTTTGTAGAGTCGAAGGATGGTGCGATTGTGTTTCTCAGCATGCTGTTCATGCTGGTCCTCTACTTGGTGGTTTCTCTGGCTTTCTGAATTGCCTCGAAGAAACGCTGGGGAGTGTGGGTGACGCGGCTATCTCGTTTTTTCTGTTGCAGAAATTCAAGACTTTGAAATAGAGAAAGCAGGTAGGCTTTGATTACCTTGATGAATGCAGTTTTGGTTCTTGGCAAAACCGTCAAACATTTGGAGACAGATCCTTGAGTCGATGCAGTCGATGCATGTCGATGCCACGTGTTGGGATTTTGTGGGCCAGGCTGGCGCTCAATTGGGCTTTGGTTCCGAGGAGAGTGTGGATTCGCAGCTGGTACCTTAGATCTGTAGAAATGGATTTACCACCATTTTCTTTCGGTGTTTTGAGGCTTCAAAATTTCTATCAACGAACAACTTCCTGGGTGATGCCCAGAATGGAAGCCCGCCATCTCCTCAGTGAAAACGAGACGGGTCGACTGTCTTGGAAAGCCAGTTGTGCCCATAAAATTGAGGAATCACTGAAGTCCAAACCACTGAATGGCATGAAATTATATAGGTGAATCACCATTTATCACTTTTTTTGGAACCTTAAAAAAAAAAGGTGCAGATTTCCTGGCAGGACAATTTCTTGGTGCAAGATGGAAATTTGTGGACATTTCCGTTTCCAAAGACTGAGTAGGACTGAGTAGGAGAGAACAACGGACGAACATCTCGGCCATTCAGATTTTCCAATGGCGGGCAGAAACTGCTACCATGGCCTATACCATTTATACCCAGTTTTTGGACAAACCACGACAAACCCATATCTCAAATGATCTCTTGGGTCAATGGAGTCACGTATCACCTCGGTCCTTTCACATTTTTTGAAACTGTACTGAGTACAAGAGCTCCTTCCCTGCATCAGCAGCAACCTCGTAGCTGGCACCTCAGCTTGTCCCCGGGATGATGATCGAAGCCACCTCCACCAGGCCAAGTTTGGTGCAATGTAGTGCAACCCAATGGCCAGGGCATTCCTTTATCTTTTGTTCTTGGGCCCTGAGGGTCCAACGGCGGACATGCCTCTGCTAGTGCCCGTCAAAGCTTTGGAGGAGTCCCCAATTCTCCTTGGTGACGTGAGTATCGGCCAATATAGTGGAGACCCAAAGGCGGAATTGGTGTGATATGCAGCTTTTGGGTCTTTGCCAAGAGCGGTTGGGGCTGTTGTAGCAGAGGCAACAGTTTTTAGAAGGTTGCAAGAAGTTCCAAAGTTTCTAGAAAGGGAAAGGTTCAATTTAGTAGTTCAGCTTTTAAGTACAGAGACTAGTGCTAATGGAAGCTTCAGAGAGGTCCCAAGGCTTCAGAGTAACTAGTCGGAGAGCTTCCAGATAGGTGTTGCTTTTGCACCTCCTGAAACCATCACCAGGAGCGAGAGAAGTGCCAAAGGATGTTGAGCAATCTGAAAGGCCTTGACGTAGCGGCGTAGCGTTTTTTTCTCAAAAATGCATGGAGATGTGTCGGATGCAAATTCGATTCACACTCATCTGAGTCTTCAAGTTGAACATGACAGTCATGAGTCTGACATCCTGTGGTTTGCTTGGGTTTGTCTAAAAACGGTGCACCCCCCAATTTCATTGGTCTATTTTCATTTTTTCTACTGACTGTATGAGTTGATGGCCTTAAATTGGAGTCCCATCCCCCCAATTCTTGGACAAACCCCTCTTTGGAAGATTGCCCAATGTCAAGGGATTGTATATCAATACCCCTTATTCCAGCTGATATCCCGCTAGTCCCCAGCAATTATCCCAATATAGTCGGTTCTATGATCTATACACAAACACACCATTATTCTCCATATCCCATCATGTTTCCGCATCATATCATGTTCTTGGTGACATATCCCAACAAACACATTCGGATGAAATATCCGATGAAATATCTTCATGAATACAATCCCCATGAAAATCATGGGAATCCCCAAATGGATAGGATTTTCATGTGGATAGTCCCGTCATATCTAATGACTTTCCTTGGAGGTTGGGGCTCCCCTGCGTTGCCCGACAATGTGGCCTGGCAATTTGACATCACCAGCAACTCGGATTCGCAGCTGGTGCAGTGATGGGAGTCGTATAGTGCCAGTTTTAATTGGCCCACCATCAAACATGGGTGGCTGGGAAATCGTTTCATTGGGAAAATAATCTCTATATAGTTTTAATACCACCACCCCTGTAGGGCCCCGAAACAGGGGGGGACGTTGTCTAAATGTAACGGGCTATTTCTCATACCCCTCCCCCCCTCAAATTTAACTGTATTTACGGGTTCTGATAGGTCCCCCTACGTCAAAAAACAGGCTACGGTGAGATTACATTTTTGCCTTCGGAAAGGGGGGGGGTAATGTCCGTAGATTCCGTGTGTCGCAGGGGGAGGGGGGGTCAGAGGGGGGGGGAAGGTCATAATTGCCAAATGTCCGCAAAGTGTCCGATGGTAATGTCCGGAAACTGTTTGTAAATTGTTGGTGACTCTGTGGTGGATAAATTGTTGGTAACCATCCTNGTAATGTCCGGAAACTGTTTGTAAATTGTTGGTGACTCTGTGGTGGATAAATTGTTGGTAACCATCCTACACATGAGGTCCATACTTCCTTGCAAAAAGCGCTCAAACAAGACAGTGAAAGATACAAACTCATGTAACCATCATATACCTGAGGTTCATGATTCCTTGCAGAAAGTCCTCAAATATCCTCAAATAAGAGTAAAAGATATAATAAACACATGTAGCCATCATATACCTGAGGTCCATAATTCCTTGCAGAAAGTCCTCAAATAAGGCAGTGAAAGATACAATAAACGCATGTAGCCATCGTATACCTGAGGTCCATAATTCCTTGCAGAAGGTGCTCAAACAAGACAGTAAAAGATGTAATAAACTCATGNAAACTCATGTTTGTGGCTTCAGGTACGGATGTAATTGATTTCAGGTAGATTTCAACTATATCTTGAATGTAAACATACGTAGAGGTACATTTGAGGTACGATTGAGATACTTTTGAGGTACGTTTGAGGTCATATAGTTGCAATTATGACCTCAGTTATATGACCGGCTACATGAGTTTATTGTGTCTTTTGTTGTCTTNGAGATACTTTTGAGGTACGTTTGAGGTCATATAGTTGCAATTATGACCTCAGTTATATGACCGGCTACATGAGTTTATTGTGTCTTTTGTTGTCTTGTACGAGGACTTTCTGCAAGGAATTATGGACCTCAGGTATATGTTTTTATGACATTCTACATATCAATTTACATTTTTTTGAGATTCAAAGATTTTCCCAAAATTTGCAAGAGATTATGTACCTCAACTGCCTCTATATTACATGTTGAAATGNATCAATTTACATTTTTTTGAGATTCAAAGATTTTCCCAAAATTTGCAAGAGATTATGTACCTCAACTGCCTCTATATTACATGTTGAAATGATAAAAAATGTAGAATATATGACGGTTTACAAGCATATAGGGGTCCTACAAACTTTCATTTTACATTTTTGGTTTTATGCAATTCTGCAGCTATTTGAAGACCTTTATGCCATCATTTTACANTTCATTTTACATTTTTGGTTTTATGCAATTCTGCAGCTATTTGAAGACCTTTATGCCATCATTTTACATTTTGTTTACATTTCTTACATTTTTGTTGTCAGTTTTTTCAAAAATGTAATCTTACATTTAAAGGTCCCCTCCCAAAAAAAAACCAGGGGACCTTTAAATGCCGGGATTACATATATACGTGGAAATTTTGTTTATTGAAATCTTACATTTACAACGTCCCCCCCCCAAAAAAAATGACGTTATTATTGCCCGTTACATTTAGACAACGTCCCCCCCTGCTAAACGGGTGGTGATGTTTTAATGAGAAAAATCTATAAATCGACTATTTTCTTTTGCAACGTTTGATTGCCGGAACCTGTATTATCGTTTAAACCAACCAGTACTGAGAACATGATAGGATATTTAATGGGATATATTTGGGTTTGTTCGAAATTGGGGGATTTCCTACCAGACTTAGAATTACATGGAGAATCATGGAAAATCAGGATCCAATCCAGCGGGTTTATGATTTTCCCCATAAATGCCAAACAAACCAAGAGGGAGTTTGCAGAAATGAACCCAAGTGTTGGGTTATTTGAGAATTCACTTGGTTTACCCCACTTGTTGCCAGAGGAAAACACAGCCGAGGTATCTGTGGGCAAAAGGTACTGGCAGTGCAGCAGGTCAAGCTACAGGACGAAAAAAAAATGCCTGGTTTGTCACATCAAAACTGGGAATTACGGATGTTCATCCACCCCACATGGGAAGTCATACAGTCTGAATGATTTTGACCCTTCCCAAGATGTGGTTTTGTCTGAAGAAAGAAGACAGCTCTAAATCGTTTAATCTTCATTTCCAGTTCAGCTGCTGGATTTTTTCTGGGTTCAATCACCAGTTTCAAACACACTTGAAAATTCACATATTTTTTGGTGATATACCAACTATATCCCCATGTATAAATGATTCTCCCATGACATATCACATTGCTTTGATGATCAAATCCCCAAGCCTCAGACACATCCACATTAGTCATATTGTTGGTTATATCACACATGATGTCCCCCATTCTATCCAAAAAAAGCCAATGATATTCCCTGCACGGCAACACCCGAAGATGCCGAAAAGTTGGACACCCTTCAAAAAATATCGTTCTTTTTTTACAATCGAACTAACTACCATCCTGGAATACGAGTTTCGGAATCTTTTGGAGGGTTCCAATCTATCTCTCTCTTTCTCTTATATAATATATATACAATATCTGATGATCTTTCCATTATATCCCCATTGTTAGATTGGTTGTAGCATCTACAATTTTCATTCGTTTGACAGACATCCATAAACATTGATGGGTAAATATATACCATTAACATTCATAAACATCCATATGGGATCTGTGGAAATCCCACATATCTCTACATACATACATACATACATACGTACGTACGTACGTACGTACGTACGTACGTACGTACATACATACATACATATATATACATATTTACAAATATCCAACCCTATTCCCATTATTTCCCATTATATATCTAGCATATGTTGGGACACTCTTAGTAGCTCCTTGGCTCCCCCTCGGGAAAATGGATACCATAGCTCCGAACCGCTCCCTCTCAACCACAGGGTAAATACCCGTTCATGTGGTAAACCCATTGAATCAACAACTCCCATCAGGGGATGATATATTTGCCACCTCTGAAGATGGTTTTTTTGGGGGGATGGGAAAAAAATTACCTAAAATTACTCCCTTATTGGGTTCAAATCCCCATATATAGAAGTTGTTCCAACTAAAGCATCCATTTTGTTCGGGGATTTCCCAGCCTCACCTTGTATCCAACCTGGTAAACTACAGATATAACCATAGATGGTAAGAACCTTTAGATCACTAGTACTACCCCATTCTTGGGTTAACCCCCCCAAATATAGATGATTTTCCCATTCTATAGATGTTTTCATAGCATAAGACTATATTTATATTCTAGATCCCCATTAATTTTCAGATATCCCAGCTTCGTTGGTTGGATATCCCAGCCTCATCCCCACAAGCCCACGATCCGCAGGATGGACAGCTTGGCCCCATCCAGGTCTTAGGGCATCGGGGCAGCGGTCGGGGTGCGGCGCCCCGGTCCGGTCTGGTGCTTGAGATATTTGGTTTGTGGGTTTCCATAAAGGGGTTGGATGGTTTTTAATGGAAAATCGTATTAAGATAGATGATTTTGGGGTACCCACATTTTAGGAAAGCCCCGTATGTATACATAGTGTGGATGGTTGCGAAATCCTGCACCACCAAAGGGATGGTTGAAACCCATCCGAAACGAAGAGATGTTTGCCACCCATCAACTGCTTTAAAAATATGGAAAAAAATGTATATACGTCCCTAAAATCTGCAAGGTGGTGCCTCGGGTCGTTAGCCAAATTGGTTTCTTAACTCCACATGTACATACATACCTATTTGTATGTATGTATATATATATATAAATACACATACATGTATACATACATGCTGTGGATGGTTGCGAAATCCTGCACCAACAATTTTGAAACGGAATATTTTGGGTTGAAACCATCAAAAAGTAGATGGGTTTGTCGGACAATTACTGTATGGGAAATCCCCAACTTTGATGGTTTCGAACCTCATTATTCTGGTCGCTTCGCAACGACAACCGCCCGCACCGGAGTGTTAGCTCCGTGAGTTCCAATAAATAAATAAATGTGTTCTATGTTCGGCCTTTGTGGGGCACATGTTGGGAATATGTTGGCCATATTGGCTCTATGTTGGGCCGTGTTGGGCCCATGCTGGGCCCATGCTGGGCCTATGTTGGGCTGACGTTGGGCCTATGTTGAGGCATGTCGGGCCATTTTGGGCCCATGTTGAGGGATGATGTTGGGCCTATGCTGGGCCGTGTTGAGCCCAAGTTTGGCAACTTAGCCAATTTTAGGCCCCTTTAAATTACTTACTTCGAGTGATCCCCACCATTAGAGTTTATTTGGCATATAGTGTGATACATATTTTGACATTCTTTCTGGCAACGCTTTCTGGCAGGGAAGAGGAGGAGGGGACAACTCTGATGAAATCTAGCGACCTTCGGTCTCCAGATTTCATCAGACTTGTCCTCTCCTCCTTTTCCTCCTGGCATTCTATCTCACATTCTCTCTGACAGATGCTCTGACATTCTATCTGACGTATGCTCTGACATTCTATCTGATATATGTTCTGGCATTTATCTGACATGTGTTCTGACATTCTATCTGACATTCTATCTGATGTATATATTCAACATTTTGACATTCTTTCTGACATTTTATCTGACGTATATTCTGACATGGTATCTGACATTCTATCTGGCATCTAGTCTGGCATTCTATCTGACATATATTCTAACATTCTACCTGGCATTCTATCTGACATCATTTCTGATATTTCATCTGACGTATATTCTGACATCCTATCTGGCATCTCGTCTGGCATTCTTTCTGGTATTCTATCTAGCATCCTTTCTGATAATTTACCTGGCGTTCTATCTGACATATATTCTGACACTCTACCTGGCATTCTATCTGACACATATTCTGATATATATTTTGACATTCTATCTGGCATGTATACGGGTTGAATTCCGGCAGTGCCCACTGCGATCTGGCAGTTGCGGCTGAATTCTGGAAGAGCCCACTGCGATCCGGCAGTCGCGGCTGAAGTCCGGCAGTGCCCACTGCGATCTGGCGGTCGCGGCTGAAGTGCCCACTGCGATCTGGAGCTGGCGAGGAGCGGGAGGAGAAGAGGAGGAGGAGGAGGCGGCGGACAGCTCTTATAAAATCTAACAACCCACACCTGGCAGGCGGGGAAAAACGTGGAAAACACAGAACTCTAGAGCAATTGCTTCCAGATCATGCGTGCCAACAAAAAAAAGCCTCGGCACCTTCGGTGCGGGCGGATTGTTTGCTTTGAGGGTATACAGCACCGCGTTTTTGGACAACCCATGGAGGGTGATACTGATACATGTCTCAAAAACCCTGTTGGTTGATTCTGCAGGCTGATACCAACTATAGTTCAAATAGTTAGCCTCCTGTAAACTGACATAGATGTGGAGAACCCACTATGTGTAGTGTAGATTATTTTCCATCAGTTTCCCAAGGGGAACTGCTTTCGGGGTCATTCAAACTTCTGCTCCCCGGCTTTCCACGTTCCGAACGAGGCAAGTGTCTGGGGTCCATTGATCGGAAACTCCAGCTGCTCTCGGGAGTGGGTGAAGACTTTGGGCGCCTGGTCCTATCCACAGTTTTTTGGGATGGACATGGCTGGTTTCATTGGGAGACCAGTGGGAAGCCAGTGGTTTCAATAGGGAGCCGAATCTTGTCAAAGCCTCCAAGCGCCAGACATTCCTGACGTGAGGTCCGGAAGCAGTCCGGCGCGTACGAGTTGAAGGACACCGGTCACCGGACATGGGCCATTCTGCAGGACTTGATTCTCAAGAGCCCCAGCAACCCGCAGGAGTCTGCGACTGGCAGGCCATCGGTGAAACGCCAGTTACAACCGCTGCACAGACCGAGCAAAGATCGAGTCTTCAAAATTGTCATCCATTCATAGCATGGAACGATTGAAGATCCAGTCCGCAAGGCAAACCTGAGGACATTTTTGAAGACAAAGTGAAAGTGGTAGATCTCCACACTGACAATGGTGGTTTGTGTACCCAGAAGATTTTCTAGGGGCTTGATTTGGTGGTTAAGAGTCCTGAAAATGCTCTCATGTCCTCTTTCCAATCAGGGATTTCCGGTCCGCACCACTGGGCATTAAGCCACCGCTTGACCTTCAAAATAAAACTATTCTTTGTTTATCTTTGTTTGCTTATTATGGTCCGGTAAAAAACCGCAAAAAACATCTGTTTACTCAAGCGATACCATTTCCACTGACCCTTGCGAGGCTATCCCTGATTCTTTCTGGCAGGCACAGATGGTTGGTGCAGGCCAACATGCATTTCCCTGGCCATGAGTACTTCACCGTGACCTGGAGGCCGTCTTGTTTGATTTTCCGATGATTTGCTTTCTGGAGATGTATGGGTTGATGAGTCACTGGTGTGTTTCTTCAGAATCACTTTCCAAATCTCCAACCAATATCTCTATATGTACTCTATGCATGTTTTTATACATGCCGCCTTGATATAGTATCCTCCAAACCGATAGAAAAAAACACAGAACCACTATTTTAGCAGGATCTTACCAACTTCTCCTTGGGATTACTGTAACTTATTCAACACTTTATCTGGCAAATCCCATCGCTCTGTTCATATCACTCCATAGAACCATGGTTTAGTAGGGGGACTTACACATATTTGGGACCATACGATCGGGGTGTAAGTAATATTAGCGTGATGGGATTAATCAACTGATTCAACTGTGTACTAGCTATAGATTATTGTTGCCCTAGGGTAGATGCGGAAAATCCATGGTTGCAGTACGAAAAAAGGATCTACAAACGGTGGGGTTTCCGCATCTATGGTAGTTTACCAGAGGGTACCAACTTACAAAATCCTGTCTATACCAATTTAGAAATTGTTTCAACACAACGAGGCCACGACGTCGTCTTCTGGCCACTTTGAATCGGGGCCAGGGGGGCCATGCGGACTACATGAAGGCATCGCGGTCTGGTGGTCCTGGTGGATCTGCATGGTGGCTCTGAATCTGCTGAATGGGAAGAATGGGATACGAAATGGGGATACTAAATGGGATAGGACGGACTAACAACATGACATTTGGGTGTGTCTGAAAATGGGGGGATTTGGCGAGCAATTTATTGCCATTTCAACGGGACATGATGATTCACCTGTGGATTCGGGGACCCAATCTTATTTATCAAATCCACTGCAGCGCGGACATTTCTTGAGGGTGGAGCCAAGACATCCGAGTTTTGCATTGAATTTGGAGTGAAGTCACCACAGGTGATGCCAACACCAGGGGTTGCTTGAGCCTCAGAGTGGCCCTGCTCGAATGCGCAACGAGCCTTGAAGAGCTGGCGGCTAAGGATGTGGTGCTGGTGATCCTCTGCTGTGTAGGCCTCTTTGTCTTCAGGCAGGGTGAGGTTCACCTTGTGAACCTCGTGCAGATGCATTGAAACCCAGCTACGAACCAATCTTGTCAGCTTGTTGGTTTCAAATATTTGTTACTTCCGTGCCCTCAAACATGGGGGAATAGTCCCCACAGACTTTCACATCTAGCCAAAGGCTTACTCAACCACCAGCTGTGTTGATCGCAGGATAGATGACCAGGTGCCCAGCCGTTTTCTGGGTGGCTGGAAGGGTGGGCGAGGCAATGGCTGTGCTGCTTGTTTTTTTGCGGCATCTGAATTAATATCACCCATAAAACCTCAATGCGGTTTTTGCTTGCCGAGTTGCTGGAAGGGCAGGCATTGTACATCCGATGTGTGTGGATGTTGGGGCCATCATTTTCTTGCAAGTTTAGAGATGAGCGCTGTGTCCTGTACCCATGATTGAAATCATGTGCAATGCCCTTTTTTTGCTGCACATCTTGTTCTGTTCCTCAGATTTGGAAGAGGCAAAATGCAACCCGAAGGGTACATTGTCTGAAAATACCCCAAAATATCACAGCAAATCATCATTTTTGCCACATTTTTTTGACATTTTTTGACACTTCCTATCATATTGTTGGCTACACATCGCATGATATCTCCATGATATCCCCATGATATCTCCATGCTATGACATGTCCATGCTATCTCCATGATATCTCCACGATATCTCCATGATATTTCCATGACATTTTGATGATATCTCCATTAAAAAGCACAGATCCCTGGTGCTCCACTTGAGGTCGAGGGGCAATCCATGGAGGAAGACCCAGAAGCTGCAGGATCCGGTTTCGCAGGACTGGGAATGGAGGGAACCAAGGAGCTAGGGGTATCCATATGGGGGTTCCCATAAATGGAGGAGCCCCAAAATGGATAGTTTATAATGGGAAATCCTATTCAAATGAATGATTCAGGGGTACCCTCACTTTAGGACATGTGCCACATGGTCAAAACGCCGCCTATTTGTTTCATGATGGTATGATCAATCCATTAGGATTGGCCACTACGGGATGACCATACTCCAAAAAAAGAAACATGTTTTGACCATGGCAGAAACGGGGAACGATGCCCAAGCACATGATAGTTGAAGTGGTTGTGTCAGTTTTGTCAAGGGCTTGTTTAGCAGGTCAACAATCTTTCAAGATATTGCAGCAAGGGTTCTCCATGCAATAGCAGCCGACAGTGGCTTCATGTCGCAGGGCCCAAGGATGCGAAGGTACCAGAGGGTATTAAATGAATGTGTCATTGGTCGAAGGAAGTTTAGAAGTCTATACTTCCGTAGTACGGAATTTCATTGAATAGCACTTGAATAGCAATACAATTGAATGTCAAAACCTAGAGATGTCATAGCAATTGAATGTCAAAAGCTAGAGATGTCATAGCAATTGAATGCCAAAACCTAGAGATGTCATAGCAATTGAATGCCAAAACCTAGAGATGTCATAGCAATTGAATGTCAAAACCTAGAGATGTCATAGCAATTGAATGTCAAAACCTAGAGATGTCATAGCAATTGAATGTCAAAAGCTAGAGATGTCATAGCAATTGAATGCCAAAACCTAGAGATGTCATAGCAATTGAATGTCAAAACCTAGAGATGTCATAGCAAT